>OX418216.1:100093665-100346165 GCA_948455865.1 Conomelus anceps
GATCTAGTCTCCTTTTCCTCCTTTTTCTCTTCCTCCGCCGAGTTCTCCCCTTCTTCTTCCATCTGATTCACACAACCTGATCACCTTCTCTTTCTTTCTAAGTTTCATCTTACCCTGCTTCTCCATATCCTCTTCTTCTACTCCACTTCATCATCTCCTTTTTCTATATTTCTGATGCTGCTTTTTTCTCTATTTTCTATCATTACAACTTTTTCACTTTATTCCATCTTGAGAGGGATATGAAATACATAAACCCTTCGGGGCTTCTGCATCAGCTTATTTCATAAGATACTTACTCAATATAATTTCATAGACAATATTGTTTTTTTAATTTCGGGGTGGAATATAAATTCTTCATCACCCTTTTGGTTTGCTCATCTATACTGCTTCTCTTCTTAAACATCGTATCCCTTCTTCATCATACATCTTCTTCCCATATCCATCCTCCTTTCTCACACTTTCTTTCCTTCTCGGAGGATTTTGTTATTCTACTCTATCTTCTGATTTTCCCTCTTCTCTTCTCCTCCCTCTATACAATACATTCTTTCCCCGCCTACTCATTCTTTGCCACAGTGATTTCTTATCATTAACCTTCCTCTTTATCCATCTCTTCTTTATCCTGTTCTTCTTTCTCGTTCTCCTACCCCTCCTCCATCGCAATTTTCTTTATTTTCAGACTTCTTTTCTCCACTTCTCCAGTTTCCTCTATTTGTTGTTCTCTTCCCTCTTTCACCTCCACCCTCCTTGACCTTTCTCACACTTTTCCAAATTAACTCACTATAATCTAAAATCTTGCTCACCTCTTTCTTATCTGTCGCTCCTTTCTAATCAACCAAAACTATAATAATATACTTAATTTTACATTACATCACAGCCTTCTCAATAATTTTATATTCTAAGTATTGCACATTAGATAGTATCCAAAAACATGTAGTGTATCAATAATTGAATAAATAGAGACTTATAAAATTATCACTCAGTATCCTCTCATATAATTATTGTTAATTCTAATTGCAATAGAAGATTGCAATAGTTTTTTTCAACGTGTATCAATTTATTTGCATGACAATTATATACAAACATAAAATATATCATTACGATATATTATATGCCTATAAATAATTCAATAACAGTAGCTACATTTGTAGAAAAATTGTAAAAAAGAATAAAGTAATAAACTTGACTACTGTCATGCGACAGAAAGCAAGCGATTATAGAGGGATGTTTGGCGTTGTTTGCCACAGGTATCCAATGTGTTATTGATATATCAGCCTGACGACAGCAGTGCCCTAGCAGCACTGGTCAAAATTAGATAGATATCCTCTTGGTCAGTGACAGGGATACCCATGATTTTGATGTTGCTCAATCCAAATTTATTGACATTTCATTATACAACTATCCTAATGTACAGAAAAATATACAAACATGGGAAGTAGTAAAATATCCAATTTAGTTCTATAGGTCAGATTGTTATTTGCTTGACACTAATTTCGTGCACGTAACCCAGCCTTCTATCGGCTGCCACCTTATGACCTAATAATTAATTGATCAACACATTCGCAGCACAGCCAATGCGGAAAATTTTCAATTCTCCTAATTTTCACTCGTTAAGTGGGCGAAATTTCGTAATTCCAAGTGTTAGCACAATTATTTCGATCTAATGTATATCTTATTATTGCATGAAACTACCACTGTTCCACCCAGGAATGTGGAGAATGCTTGAAGCAATGTTGAGACTGTTTAAACTGGAATAAAATATTTGGTTGCCGACTGACGTCAGTGGAGTTAGACGTGAACTTTCTTAGTAATGGCGAAGGTGATATTGTGGAAGGTATCCATAATGAAAAATAAGACGAAATTGTCACAACCACATTTATTAAAACTCCGAGAAACTAGTTTCGGTTGTTACACCATTATCAATCTCAATCAAACTGAAAACTGAAGTACAGAGAAGCCTTATATATACTATACATGAAATGATACTATTGGCTAAGAGGGAAAGAGGCTGACCTTAATCGGACGTTGTGATTGGTTGTCAAGTCACGCCCCCTGGTGGGAGGAGTAACAAGCAAAAATACGAGTCAAATCAATAACTAAACACTGTGAACATCAAGAAAGTAACAAAAAATTTGTAATAAGGCTAGAATTTAATCAAATTAAAATTAATTTTTTTTTTTAAATTAGAAGCTCACTGAAATGCAATCAAGGTCAACTGAGAAATACACATAAGAATTGCTTTTTAAAAATAGGCTGGAATTATAATGAAACCAAGTTAGTTGTATTGAATTGGTTAAAATAAATTTGGTCATTTAAATTAGTTATGGAATCGTTTTTTACCAACTTAGTTATCTCCAAAGCTTCTAAAATGTTCAATTGTCTACCTTTGCCAATAAAATGCAGAAATTCAACATTTTCTTCAGCCTTGAACTTGTGTCCATTATTAATGAGATGTTCTGCAAAATTTGAATCTCCTTTTTGGGGTTTCCAATCCCTGATATGTTCATTTACTCTACATTTGAAACTTCTACCAGTCTGACCCACATAACAAGCATTACAATCACCGCAATTCAATTTATAAACCCCCCAGAAGTTTCAAATGAATCTTCAAAATCAATCTTTTATGTTTCTCTGATTCCAAGGAATTTACTAATAATTTATTTTCTCTATCCATATTAGTTTGACAACTCTGCAAATCATTATTCACTTTGATAGCAGCTTCATATTATTTAGTAATGATGTGATTTCCGGAACCAAGTCGATTATCGCATTGGTTGAGTATCTGTCACATATCACTGAAAGTATTCCATGGGCAATCACCGCAATATCAGCCACTCCCTGGTGAATTATGCCATTTCTTATATTATTATATAGGTTTTGTTGCACTGATCCATTTGCTTTCTCACACTCGCGTCGGGCTCTAGTCATTTTTTTCTCTTTTACTTGGTGAAATTTGCGGACAGGAAAAAATAGAAAGGGCTTGGGAGTGCCTAGACAGCTATCAAGGCAAGACAGTAAACGTGAAGCCCCTGGAATAAGGAAATTGATTGAGAACTAGGATATCACTAATATTATTAGCAGCAGATAATAATACTTATTTTGTAGGATGTAGCACTGCACCAGAGCGCTCCAAATGAATGTGCAAAAAGAATGAATGAGATGTCCAAAACAATTTTTAAAACTGGCGCGGCTTCTAATTTGTTTTTGTAGTTGTACAGCTGGTCATGTTTCAAAACAATTGAATTGAGTAAAGATCATAACAGTCAAATCATAATCATTACCAACAGCAACAATAATTTCCAAGAAAACGGCAAAAACTGTGTCAAACGGGGCTCATCAGGCAACGCGCACCGAAGGTTCTGTTGCTATGGACGCTGTTCAGTCGCTAAGGACGCCGTCTCACACGTTGCTAAGCACCAGAAATTTTGGCAAGTGTGGAACTGTCGATGATGATAAAATAGAGATAAAGCTTCTTCTTACTCACTTCAATCAAAAATGTCTAGTCACTAGCCTTTATACGAAAAAGAGAAAACAAATTCAACTATATCTTCCCTATACTTACAATTCTAGTCGAGTGAAATGAGGTGAGTGTCGCTTACACATACAGGAATTAAACTCACTTGATAAAATATTACTGAACCGTTCACAATAACTAAAAAAATCGAAAAGATTGAAGAGCTACAAAACCACGTCTAACTCAATGAAAAATAAGACTTCTCTATGAAGGATCTAAAGGTTACCGTAGATGGACCATAAAATTTGTTTTTCTGTTAGTAATTTCGAATGTAATGCTTTTCCTTTTGAGAAAGCCTTTACTAGTTTGTTGTGGTTAAGTATTCTTGGTATAATGCTAAAATTTCAGTAATAGGTGAACTCGATTTAAATAATTATAGAAGTTTGGACTTTTCTCTGGATAGGAATTAAATATGTAATATAAAAGATTAGATAGATGAGATAAACTATGAGTGTATTATTTCTGAAACGTTTTACAAGAAATAACTTGGGAAATAACTTGAACTATTTAATGAAAGTAGCAGAGGTATCTCTATTTTTTATTGAATGATTTTGTAATCAAGAACTTTATGTCTCTTTAAAATCTGAGTTTTATGTCTTTAAAATCTGAGTTAGAAAATCAAAATTTAATGAGAACGAATATTTGACCCATAGAGTATATTGTTTTGGTAAATTGTGAAATTGATTTCAGTTTGTAGTCAAGAGAGTAAAGAGCAAATTGTAGGACAAATTGATTAATTTCAGTGGTCCCAGTTGGAGGTACGAGTTCTGGATCAATTTGGCATCACTAATTACCAGTTAGAAATTTCAACCTGATTTGGGATTACCAGATGAATCCTTAAGTCTGCTAATGGAGGGCAGAGACAGGAATATGTACCGGTAACTGTAGGATGAGTGTTCTATCATAGCCCCCTGAAGACAAGGCCCCGGCGAGAAAATTGTCAACGCCGCTCCTACAGCAGGGAGGAGGCCGGCTCTGCCAGTAGCAGGCAGTGCTCGTGTAACCAACACCCATAGAACTATAAACTATAGTTTATAGTTCTATGCCAACACCTCATGTTCTCAACTTGTTATTCATGGATTGAATTGCTATTAAAACAAATTTTCTTGCCATGCTATTTTAGTTTTCGTAATTTATTGTTATTTTGAATCAGCTGAAGATCGGAAATGGTTATTTCGAGCATAGACAGGGAAGGAGTGTTACCATCGTACAGTAAACCAAAATTAGTTTAAAACTAGAATTTCTGGATAAATTACAATCTGCGATGTTGAAATTAGGTATTTCATTTCATTATAACGAATTGCAGTCAATTTTAAAAATGACAAAATTAAAATCGACTGCAAGTCATTATAATGATACCTAACTAAATTAGTTGTCTCCTGGACTAAAAGTAGACGTTTTTAGTAAAGTGGAATGACAATATTTTGTAATAGTGCTGTCATAAAGCTACCAGATACTGGTAATGAAATTTATTTTTCAACAAATAAACATAGTCTAGTATAATAAGCATAGGCCTATTTTAGTTTTGTTGTGCTGTGTACACAATTTTACGATCAAACAACAATACTGTATTATAAAAAACAACAAATGAAAAAATTACAATTATGACAAAATTTTAAGTTTTCTCTGACAGCTACGATTGATAACTTGCCTTCGAGTAATTGTTCATCACAATATTACTCATTATTAAAACTATCTTTCTAGCTAAGTCCAGATTACTAATACCACAATGCCTCTTTTCTTTTAAAATAGGCTATAAATATGAATACTGTATACACAAAACTTGAAACAAGGGACAAACCCTTCTGTTTTAATTTCGGAATCGTAATTGCTTCTGCACCCAGGAACGACACATTTCTTAGGCATAGTTTCACAGAAAACTGTCAGTCAACTGTCTGAAATCGCATTCAAAATAGCCCAAAAAAGTGAGCGCGTACTGTCAGTCCATTGTTTTGTATGGAACTGGAGGCTTGCAGCCAGCCTCCTTGCGACGTTGCCACTTCTACATTGCCGCGGCCTTGTCTTTAGGAAGCTATGGTTCTATGGACCAAATCAAGGTAACATAACAATAATTTCTAGAATTAGTGGGCCCACTCATCGAAAGTGCGATCGATTATATGGACTGACTTGAGGACACATTTGGGGGGAAAATTTAATAGCCGAAAATACATCAAGAGAAAAGGTTTAGTAGTTAAAAGTTTAAAGTATGCAAGTGATGTTTGCCTCAGGAAGAATATTTATTAGTAACGAATTGTGACCTATAATTATTTGGTTGATATTATTTTATTGTGATCAATTTCTGTGATATTGTGTTGTATGGTTTTTTAATATGTTTGGTTTAGGCAACGAACTAGCTTTATTTTGTTAAAAAAGAGTAATAAATCTGGAAGGTCATTACTGAAGCTGTGTTTAATTGTCTCTTCCGTTTCTTGTTGATTAGAGTGTTTGGTCAGTCAAGCAAACAGTAAAAATGCTGTTTGGGTAATTTGCTTTATGTTGTCCGTTCAAAATTCAAAATTTACAATTAAATTCAATAAAGGACGGCATAAGACTGATGAATTGAGTGATCTGATTGATAAATTTAATATTGCAATTGTAGGGATATGTGAACACTGGCTGGATGCATGTGAGATTGTGGATATTGGTTTGTCTGGTTTTAAATTGGCTAGTGGTTTCAGTAGACCTTTGGGGCATAGAGGTGGTACAGCTATTTTTCTTAGAGAGGATCTTCAATACTGCAAGATAAATTATTTGAGAGACATGACAGTATCCAGTGTTTGTGAGGTTGCTGAAGTACTGGTTCTGAAATGGAATGTTATTTGTCTGGAAGTTTATAGAGTGCCAGACAGGTATAATTTTGATCATTTTATTGAGACCCTGCACAATATTCTGAATGTCCTATCATATGAAAATAAGTCGAATGCATCTATTCTTCTTAACGGAGATTTCAATGTAGATTTACTTGTGAATGATGTCCATAGGTCTATTTTGTTAACTTATTAAATAGCTTTAATCTAAACTTTACTGTGTTTAATGTGACTAGACCAAGCGGGATATTTAGTGATAGAGGGACATGCAGAGATTCCACTTGCATACATTCAGATAGAATACAGTCTGTGTCTGTTATTCCGACCTTAGTCTCAGATCATCATTCGTTGGTAGGATTATTCACTTTATCTGGCAAGGACGACTTAAGGGAGATTAATAGCGCTTCTCGAATCATTCGTCCAATTGATAATGGTAATAAGAAGTATTTCACTCTGTTACTGAGAAAAGTAGATTGGTTGGATATATATGCATCAGGCAATATTAATGAGAAATTTGAGTAATTTTTGAGCAAATTCTTGAATATAGTTGATACAGTTTTTGCTGATAAATGTGTTAATCCTACCAATTTAAGGAAAAAATCAAGCCCAAATGTTACTCTGAGAATTTATCAGCTCTCAAAGAAGAATATTTAAATATGTATAGTCTGTTTATGTATATATATATATATATCGTATGGTTATGTCAGCATATCATCCAAACAAAGATATAGAGTACTATTTACTCACGTCAATAAATACAAATGTAAAAAGGTAGATAAAATACCTAAGATAAAAGGGCTTTGTGCTTAGTAGCATGCATCTAATGGTTTTGAATTATTACAGAGCTAGATCCAACCCTTTAAGCCATGCCACAGACTCATCACTGACATTATGTATACCCTCAATGGCATCAGGGGAAAATCGCAAGGGGCACTCTTCGGCAATGTGCCTCATGGTTTGTACTGCCGCCCCACAATCACATGTTTGGTCATCTGTCATGCCCCATTTTGACCGCCAATAATTGCATCTACCCACTCCTGTGCGGAAACGATTGATGAGAGACCATTGTTTCCGAGGGAGAGACATACCATTCACCTGTGTTGTTGGGTCTCTTATAAGAGAGGAGTTCTGCCCAATGAAGTTATCCCAAGATGCATTCCACCCTTTATCCGCTGTATAATCTTCAGCAATCAACTGAGAGGCTGTCTGCATTGGTGGGTGCCTAGACTTGAGGCGGTTGGGGTGGGGTATCAGATCCTGCATAATTGGGAGTTTCGGCTCTTTGATAATCTTCTCATACTCTCTCTTCAGGTATGCCCTACGTCTTACATTGGGTGGGGCTATGTTACACAGCACTGGGAGCCAAGGAATAGGTGTGGCCATGAGGGTACCACTGATGGTCCTCATAACCCTATTCAGTTCAACGTCCAAGCTCTTAACATGCACACTGTTAAGCCACACAGGGGCACAATACTCAGCTGCGGAGTATACCAGGGATAATGCAGAAGTCCGTAGAACTCTAGCATTGGCCCCCCATGATGTTCCTGCAAGATACTGCACTATGTTTGACCTGGTTCTTACTTTTGCGGCAGTCTTGGTTAAGTGGCTCTTAAATGTCAAGGTGCGGTCCAGTGTGACTCCCAGATACTGAGGTCGTTTGTTGTGATTGAGAGGAACATTGTTGAAGGAGACATTCAGTTCAGTATTGGCAAGTCTGTTGTTCAGATGGAAACAAGCTACTTCGGTCTTTGATGGGTTGGGTTTTAGCTTCCAAGTCCTAAAGTAATCATTGAGAATTGAGAGATCATTGGTGAGTGAGAGTTCAGTTTGTTTCAGATCATCATTTTGGGTAGCCAGGGCAATGTCATCGGCATAGATGAACTTCCGAGACTGTGTTGCTGGAATGTCACTGGTGTAGACATTGAATAGCAGGGGGGCCAGGACTGAGCCCTGCGGTAGGCCATTCCTCAGTGTGCGGAACTTACTCTCTTTCTGGCCCAAAAAGACCTTGATCAGCCTGTTGCTCAGCATAGAATTCAAGAGGCGCTGTAATGCCCTGCATGGGATTAGCTTGTAGAGTTTGACCAACAGCCCCTTCCTCCAAACGGTGTCATAAGCTGAAGACAGATCGATGAATGCAGCACCAGTTTTCTTTTTCTTGTGGAATCCATTCTCAATGAATGATGTGAGGGCCAGTACTTGGTCGCAGCAGTTTCGGCTAGGCCTGAAACCTGCTTGTTCAACTGGGATGAATTCATTCAGAATTGGTGCCAGTCTATTATATAGTAGACGTTCAAGCAGCTTATAACTAACACTGAGAAGGGCTATAGGTCGATAACTATTGACACAGCTCTGATCTTTGCCTGGCTTCAGCACAGCAATTATTTTGGATCTTTTGAAGGTTGCTGGCAGGTCCCCACAAGACATTATGTTGTTGAAAAAAGAGAGGAGCCACAGTCTCACTTTAGGTCCAGTATTTTTCAGAAGTTCAGGGAAGACTCCATCCAGGCCTGCAGCCTTTCTGCTAGACATCACAGAAATAGCCTTCTCTAGCTCATCCATAGTGAATTCTTTTGAAATTTCCAGAGGGGCCTCCTTTCTCTTTTTTATCATATTAAACTCATCTGAAATAAGTTTGTCTGAGGGTTGGTGACTTGATTTGGAAAGACCTGCAATATGTTTAAGTATAGCTCCAGGATCTGGATGAGACAATGCTTGTTTTGTCATAAGCTTTCCAGTAGAGAGTTTTCTCAGCAGTGACCAGGATTTACGGCTACTGTGGGTGAAATTAAGAGATTCAACATGTTTATGTATAGGCCTACTGGTCTTGCTTATCATAGTGAATCTTATAAGATGTTGAGATCTAGATACGGTGTTAAATACGGTGTCTTGGCGTGGGGTGGTGCGTCCTCTGTTGTTCTGGAACCTCTGTCAGTTACACAGAGGCTAATAATAAAAACGATGCTTCACAAAAACCGACGATTTCCAACGAATTTGCTCTTTAACCTCTTTCCAGTTCTGAACATTAGGCAAATTTATATTAAAACCTTACTTATTTTCATCTATAATAATAAGGAGACTTTATTTAGACAGCTTCAACCCAATTATCAAACCAGAAACCAAAACATGATCCGTTTCCATAATCCAGCTATTAATAGTAGTTTGCAGGGACACAATTCATATTTCATAGCACACTGGTTATATAGAAATATCCCCCTGAAATAATCCAGGCTGAGGTTAACAGTGTCAGTGTATTTGCGCGTAGGGTGAATGAGTGGCTGCTACGGATTGGCTGGCAGGAAGCAGAAGCCTTGATAAGGTCACCTTACGTGTAGTGTCAATATATAATTGGCAGAATGAAATTACCTCAGACTAACATCTTATTTTCTTCCTTCTTCTTTTTTTCTTGTATCCGTTGTTGAGAGTCGGATGCTCTTTTGGTGTGTATTTTTTCTTTTAGTGTGTAAATTACTATAGTATCTGAGTTTGTATCTCTAGTAAATTAATTTAATTTTTATTATTGCATACTGAATTTATCTCTTGGAATTGCACTTGTATGGTACTTAGACAGATGAGGACCGCTCCCGCTCACAGACTGACAGTCTTTGCGGGTTCATTTATTCTATAACATGTGATGTACTGTACTTGTGTTTTATTGGGAATAAACAAATTTTGATTGATTGATTGATAGATATAGGTACAAGGTTTCTCAGGCTAAGCGTGAATATTACTGTAATAGAGTATTGCAATTGAAAATAAATCACGAGCTATTTGGTCAGTTATTAAAGAGGATTTGAATGTGAACGATAGGACATCAGTACCACAAGCGATTGATCTCACTAGTAATAAATTTAATAAATGTTTCCTGGATAATGTAGAGTCAACAAAACAAAATATTCAGCAGTCAAGACATAATATGCCATATAATCTGCAGAAATTTGCCTCTACTAGATTGGGTAATATTAACTCTGTTTTTTTCTGTTGGTGTTTTTTGTATTGAAGAAGTCTATAGAGCCATTTTCTCTCTTAGAAATAGTATGAGCTTGGATGTTTATTGTATGAATTCTGCTATTTTGGAACTTGCTGCACCACATATTGTAGAGGCTCTGACTTATTTGTTAAAATAAGCATTAATGAGGTTATGATTCCAGTTTGCTTGAAGTTATCAAAAGTAATTCCTTTGCACAAGAAGGGCACAAAGTCTGATTGTAATAACTATCGCCCCATGTCAATTGTACCAGTTATTGCCAAAGTTTTTTTGAAATATTGTTGAATGCTTGAGTGATTTTTTTTTGAGGGTGAACAGCTATTTTCGAATAAACAATACGGTTTCAGATCTAAAAGAAGGACCTGTACTGCAATTCTCAATTTCATGACAGGTTGTGTTGATACTTGGATGGTAAAGAAAGGGTCATGGGTTGCTGATATGTATAGGGCGTTTGACACGATTTCTCATGATATATTACTACAGAAGTTGAAATATTATGGCTTTGATCAGTCAGCTCTACACCTGTTCAAGGAATATTTGACAGGGAGGTATCAAAAAGTTTATTACAATTGTTGCTTTTCAACATATTTGCCTCTGAAATCAGGTGTACCTCAGGAGTCTATTTTGGGACCCACATTGTTTATTTTTTATGTTAACAACCCACCTTCAGCTGTAGAAGACAATAGAGTAAAGACATACATGTATGCAGATGATTTAGCAATACAGGTAAATAGTAAATTTTGTGATTTGGTTGACAGGTTTATAAATAATTCCAATATTGAAGACTGGACAGCAGCCAACTTACTTAGTCTGAACACAAAACACAAAAAATAATTTTTCCATGTCAAATTCAAGCAATAAAGATATAACATTTCTGGGGTGACATTAAGGTCAAATATGAAATGAAATATACACATTGAAAATGCCAGTAAGAAAGTTGCTATGAGTATATTCATGATAAAGAAACTTAGACCTTTTGTCAATGGTTTTTGTCGTCTATTTATTTTGCACATATTCAGAGTCATTTGTCATATGGCATAGTTGTTTGGGGGCACTCCTCTGAACTAAAGAAACTCAAGATATTACAAAAGAGAGCTGTAGATCTATTTTTAATGTTCACAATAGGACACACTGTAAACCTTTAATTAGGAAGCTAAAAATATTTTCAGTACCGGTACCATCTCTTTTTATTCTTGATTGTCTGTTGTATATAAAATGTAACTAACAGGAGATGCAGACGAATAACTTCATTCATAGTCATGATACACGTCAAAATCCATTGTTACATAGGAGTCAATGCAATCTACAGCTG
Organism: Conomelus anceps; assembly: GCA_948455865.1. Taxonomy (NCBI): domain Eukaryota; kingdom Metazoa; phylum Arthropoda; class Insecta; order Hemiptera; family Delphacidae; genus Conomelus; species Conomelus anceps. Next base: position 100,105,284 of record OX418216.1, read on the forward strand.
ACTCTAAATAGTTTTCACAAATTTGGTAAAAAAATGTATGACTTGTTGCCGAGTGAAGTAAAATCTCTGGAAATGGAAAAGTTCAAAAAATATATTAAAAAAATGTTGTGTGAACTTTGTGTTTATAATGTTAAAGAGTTTGTAGACTACTTGAGTGGTAATAGTTCCTAAAAAATATAGACAGGATTATTATCCATAAAGTATTTAGTTGACATATTTGACTGTGTAATATGCATTTTAAATTAACTTTGAAATTATGTTAAACTAAAATGACGTTGATATACAAATTGATATTTGTTTTGACAATAAATTATTTTGATTTTGATTTGATTTGATTGATCATTGTTCCAGGTATTAAACATTTTAATGCTGAAGGGATTGGTATTTTCCAGTAGAATAAATTAGGCCAAGCTTGCTCATGTAACTGGCTAAATTATAATACTATTTCAAGGCCTACGTATTAATATTATTTGTTAACTACTTTTAACAACATTCATCTTGTGAAATCTTTTAGTTTTCAGAAAGTTTTACCGAATAAGTCATTCTTTGGTATTTCTACATGTTATAGTATGGCATAATGGTAATGGCTGAAAATGTTTGTCTTGATTTTTCCTCATTCAGAGTTTTTGAGTGAGTGTCTATTCTAATTATATTGACCATTGTGATATTGGAATAAAAAGAAACAATGATTTTTTAAATGGTTAGAGAAAATTCGTTCTTAGTAGAAAGGATGATTTCTACTAAGAACGAATTTTCTCTAACCATTTAAAAAATCATTGTTTCTTTTTCTTTCTAAACAGAACTCTGTTTTCTCTATTTTTTCAATTCAACAATTTAAAATTATTAAAGAAAATATTTGAACACAATCCAAAATGAAAACGTTAACGCTTGCACTGAAAAACCTTCGTAATATGTTCAAACATATGCAGCAACCTTCGTAATGTGTTCAAAATTATTTTCATTCGAAATTGAACCAACTGTCCAATGTTTTGATTTTAACTAGCCAAAACTAACCTAGAGCATACAGTCGGAATCTGTTTTACATCATAAATATTTTTATATTTTACCCCAAACTCCAAAATCAATAGCGATCTCACTTGGACTATGAGTGAGCAATATACCAAGTAAATATAGTCTAGAATCTTTCTTTCTAGGGCACAGATGGATAGACGGACGGACGACGGCACGATTTCAATAAAACCCTATCGGGTACCATATTTTCGAAATGTACTGTAAGGTATTACACAGAATAGAACACTGAAGAATGATTATCACTGTAAGCAGTTATTATTATTATACTTTAACACATTATTATAATACTATATGTTGTAAATTAGTAGTATACGTGAAATCAATCAATGACAATCAATTTAATTAATCCGATATATCTCATTCCACATTCCAAATAAACCAGAAAAGTAAAATAGTGTCCCATAACTTGAAGAATTTCGGAAAAGCAATGATCAAAATAAAACATTGAACGATAACAATAAACTGTCAAAATTATAATACACACAGATGCAATAATTCAATTACGAATTGAATCAGTCACATTTTCCAATTAAAACTTTTTTTGAGGATGAAGCAAACATAGGTCTGAGACCTGTGCGTGGGTAATGAGTTGGATGATTGTGATTGATGAGCTGGAACTACAGTTTTAGGTGGGTTCCGAACCACGGGGAAGCGATTTCACAGCAGAGAACAGTGTCTTTTTTGCTGGCCAATATAATGGGTCACCCTTATCTCTATCTGATTGAACAGATACCTGCTACGGCTCACGACTATCAATCACTTCCCTAGTGCATAGAATAGAAAACTGAGTGCGTAGAGTAGTTTCTAGTGAAGTTATGCAATCTCATATCTCACAAAGAATTTTTACAAACCAATGATGTCAATATAATAATAATCAATTCAATTTTTCTCATTCCACATGCAAAAATGATACTTGACATAAAAAATGCAGAGCATACCCAATACAGCATCTGTATCATGATATCTATGTTGACAAAACAATTCGGATACAATTTCTCACTTCGTAAAATTATCTTCTGTTTCAACAACATGGAAAGCAACCAACCATATTGTGGGAAATTAACCGCCACTCAAACATAATAAACAAGAAAATTCAAGAATTTTCGCCAGGAGAGAATTTTTGTGGCGTTTTTTCTCGCTGCCTGCAATATGGAAACAGAACAGAGAACATCATCACACGGAAAATAAAATCGCGTTGCAGTGTGAGTGTGCGCGTGCGCGTCGGGTTCTTTTGTGTGAAAAAGGTATGAAAAAGGCTTTCAACTTTCCTGCCTCTGCAGTGCGACTTTTTATGCGGGCTGAGTGCAAAATGACCGTGTGCACCCTACCAAAACTCACCCAACTTTCCCGCCATTACTTTTGTCCTAATTTCACGCGTACACTGGTTTTTCGCCCGGTCCCCAAATTAGACAAACAGATCTTGGACTGCAATGTAAACATAAGGAGAACCGTTCTCTTTCGCCTTGAAAAGCGGGACAGGCTCCCTGTTAAAATGGGTAGCTTGCTGCAGTAGCAGAAGCATTGTTGAAAAAGTTTGCGAGAGCTGTCGTTCATTTCAATTCTTTTCCCGGAATCTACTTTTCGTTTCCAAGTTATATTTTCCAGATGAACTCCTAATCAAGTACCGAAATTGAGATACGTAATTTTATACTCTCATATTCATGTATTTAAATTGTTAAAGGGGCGGATTCAGAAGCATATTTTTGGGAGGGGGGGCGAACACCTGAGGAGGAACCACCAGGGAAGGGTGTGGCTCAGGTGGGGCGGTTTAAAAGGAGGGTTAAAATTCTTTAAAATTAGATGCAATTTGAAAGTGTTTTGAATTGAAATAAAACCAACTTTGAAAATCCTCCTTCTTGTCGAACGCTCAAAATACTTTTAACTAAATAAGTTTTAGATAAACAGATTTATTTGCTCACCTATTACCTGTAATAATATAATATTATACTTTTAATACGACCTGATTGGTGATAAACGTCCTATAGTTCCAATCAGAAACTTAAACTGATGTTTACTCATTCTGAGTGTGAATACAATAATTAATGTAGCACAAAATTCAAGTTTAACCTATATTTTAATGTTTGTATCTCACATAAACATTAAGTGATGGGAATATCACAGTGAATGTTTATAATGTGCACACAACTTAACTGGAATAGAGTTTATGTAATTGGTAACAAATAACTAAATTTCCATTCTGAAATTAAATGGATCTCGTCATACAATAATAGTTACAATAATAATTATTATTACCGTACAGAAATCTCAGAGAATACAAGAAATAGGTAACATTAATAGTCGCAAACCATTAATTAAAGACAGCAGCTATCAGTACAATAAAAATATTATAATGCGTATAAAAGTAAAAGTGTATAGCTTTTATTGGTGGGAAGACCCTTACGGGTAGTTCCACCTTGTCTTTCGAGCCATGTTATGGAAAACATGGTGGGCCTACAATTTTTGGTGGGTTCCGAACCACCGGGAAGTAATTTTACAGCAGAGAACAGAGTCGTTTTTGCTGGTGAATCCAATCGGTCACTACAGAAAAGGCCATGAGAGCGTTGCTTATCTAATCAATTTGAACAGATACCTGCTGCTCACGGCTATCTCTTCGCGTATGACTACTAGTAGATAATATGAATTCTGGGAGCTGACTAGATTTTACGCTCTCCTTGGAAACTACCTCCTTGGTTCCCCACAATTACGCAACTGACACATATTATTATTAATGAAAAATCAAATTTACAAGAAAAATTACTTTCATTATTGGCAATTAAAAAACTATTCTATTTTAAACTATTTTTGAGGATGTAGTCTCTATGCTTTAGGATGTCTAGGGTGATATCTGAGTGAATGTGAAGTAGGCCTAATAGCACGAGTCTGCTTTTTCTGCCATAATTAGCGATGGCAACGATATATCGATATATTGTTATATTTGAGATATTGTTATATTTTTTCCGAATATCGTATCATTATTTTATTATTTTTTATTTTATTAAATAATTATTATAATAATCTTTTTTTCAAATTCCTTAAAATTCATTTATTCATGATAATAATATAATTTCTACACATGTTATGGTATTTCTGTATTTCTACCGGCGGTATGCCGGTATCCGTATAATCGTATCCGCTCCTCCAGTATTTCTATAGAAATTATAGTATAGCCCAATTTCCTCCATGGTTATGTGGAGTTGACTATAAGTAATAACCAGTACAAGTAGTAGGTTACAACAGTGCGAAAGCGCATGGTACAGGTACATGGAACCATAGTAACTGGCAGGATCAGTACAATGACAAAAGTTACAGAGTTTTTAAGATTTAATTTCATTAGATTTTTTTTCAGTTACCTATTCAAAATGAGAATAAAAATGTATACATAAGAGTATGAAGGCCCTCAAATACTAAATTCATATTGTTTTACTTTGGAAATTATAGGGAACCATTGAATAAAAATAAATTCGTGACCTTCACTCCCACTTGCAGTTTTTAATAAATTATTTTTATTTATTCAAAAACTGCATCAGTGTAGAAGAGTTAGGAAATCAGCAACATTGACAATATTTCAATTCTATATTTTTGATCTGATATATCGATATTTTTGAGGTATCGATATTCTCCCTTCCGATATATTGAGAATCCGATATATCGATATCTTGATTTTTTTTGCCATCACTAGCCATAATAGTCCTCAGCCATGAATTGATAAGCCGCAGAGTCGAGAAAATCTTTTTGGAATTGACAGACCCAAGTATACTGAAGTACACAATATTTGCAATTAGTGGCGTAACTTGACTGTCAGTCCGGCTGGGGGGGTTATAACCAATGATGTGATGGGTAGGCTCCAGGCACTATAATTATGGTACACGATTAGATGAGAAGAGGGGTTCTCTGACAATAATTATTCAATATTATAACGAATGGTTTACTCAAAAGTTTGCCCGGGATAATTTTTTTTAAAAATGCTCTTTCTAAAACCACATTTTAATCGAATCTATGAGCCTACTTGAAACTACTTCCACCCTGCTATTTTTGATCCTCCACCTCACTGGGGTAAAGTATATTACCATACTTAAAAATGTCTTTAAAAAGGAGGAGGAATTTTCTAACAGTAATTCTAGACTTAATGTAGCTTGTTTATTCAGAGAGGGGGTCCGGGGTTCTCCCCCGGAATGATTTTGAAAATAATCCCTCTAAAACCACATCTTCAGCGATTCAAAACGTCTTTTTAAGCTCTTTTGTCAAAAATTATTGTCTCTCAGGGTTTGTTAAATTCCGAAATTTCTTTAGTTTCTGGGTCTCTGGGGGATCTTTCCCCCAATAGAAAATGTATTGTTGGTTTGACAATGCTGTCTCATTTTACTTTCTTTTCTGTAACTTTGAAAACTCTCAATCATTTTCTTCTACTTTCCATTTTTCTCTGTTTTTATTATTCCCCTTCCTTCCTTTTCTTCTCTTTTTCCTTTTTAACCTTTTCTTTTTCTTCTTCTGCGTTAGAGGGGGGGGGGGGAATTTCCCCTTTCAACACGCCCTTACCCGTGGATCCGCCACTGGTTTGTGAAACGTAATGTTAATTGCAATCAAGCAATGTTATTATGATTAATATTTTTGCATATCAGCTTCCAATTATTGGAAAATTTAAGTTATTGTTCTTGTTCATGATACGAGTACTTGCCTGCGCATTTTTCTCGTATTAGTGATGGTGATGTTCTATTAGAAAATAATGTTATAGGCGCTCGGGTGGAAGAATGGATGACCTAGAAATAAATAGACCTTTACAAGTGCCAACAATGTGCTTTTGTTTGAGAATGAATGTCGACGGCGTTGCTTATTATAATGCAATCATTGAAGTATCGTTTTATATTTACATTGTCATTGACATTGTCTACAATTGTAGCAATTGTTTTTCTTCCCCTCTGTCAACGCTCTCTTTGTTGCATCAATTTGTTTCAATTTAGAATAAATTTAGGGCGATGCAAACAACCAAAAATTTAGGAGGCGAAACGTGGAAAAAGGGAAACATTTCTTTTCTACACGTTTGTACACCAAAACACCGTTAAATACCTATGCATACGAAATCAAGAGGAAACAGGTTACCAAGCCAAATGAAGCACATGTTTAGGAAACAACCACTCGAAAATATAATTACCATTCATTAACCTAATTCAAAATAATTAAATCTGAAAAATATACATTTCGATCATCAACATTACTTATACAATCTAACCTATCAATATCTCAAAAGTCTTTAAAATTATTGCGCATTTCGTAGATTACTTTAATTGAAAATTATACCGACGTTTTCTTTTATTTCACTGAATTAATAATTGGCCATGATTCGTTGCACTCACTTTGGTCGAGGAAAGAAATATAATAAATTTGTTACCTCATTCGATAATCCTTACTAATGCAAAAAGGTACTGAGTTCATGTCGAATCGATGATGAATCTAGTGAATTCGTTGATCTAATCCAGTAGGGTTGATCTCCCTCTGGTTGCGACTGCCCCTTGATCAGGAGATTCTGCTCAATTCAGGAATTCTCCCAAATGCTCGAACTCTGGCCCATACTGGAATTCTCCTCAATAATCGAAAACAGGAATCACGAATCACGAACTCTCCAATTCTCGAATACAGGAAAACAGGAATCAGGAAAACTGGAACCCTCCAATTCTCGAACCGCTGAAATTTCAAATTTTGGAATTTCCTATCTCATAATGAAACAAACCTTTTATTTTGAAATGAAAATTACTATGTCCTAATTAATTTTACGACCACAAATCTTAAACATTCATGTCGCTTAATTACACATTTTTAACACATTTATACTCTTACTAATTTAAAAAAAATTAAACAAATCTAACTTCTTGTTTACAATTATTATTCCTCATTATGTATTACAGTATTCAAAAATAGTAGACATTAATTTCATTACAGAAACTAGGAAGTTGAGTTACTTAGTTATATTATATATTTATTAATCTTTTATCAAAGATTAATATCGCATTGAAAACTGTAAGTAAAATTTTACTACTGACTTTCTACCTAAATTGAATTATCTGAACTATTCATTCTCTATCTTAAATTTCTCAAAGTCTAGTCTTATGAATATGGATTACGACAAACAATTGCTTATATTTAACTCTTTTACTTACATCAGAACAATAACAGAGAAATATAAATTTGTGAAACCTAAACTTAGGTTCAGATCGATTTATCAATAAACATTGAACAATTCACAGATTCATTAATTAGTAGCAGAAACTCTAACAAAGTATTACATATTAAAAAAAAATATTGTTGTTACTTTATAAAGCGGCGATGTACATTATAGGTTATCTCCAAACCAAACAAACGAATACGAAATAAAGATGAGTGATAAAGATGAGGTGGAAACAATAATTAACTTTCCTACAATTACAAAAAAAAAACTAATAAACTTTATCATTTTTCCCAGCACAAGGGCCTATAAAAAAAATTTCAAGTGATCATAACCTCAATTTCAACTAGAACTTCATACTAAGAAACGCAGTCTGTGCTCCAAGCAATTTTGTAGAGTAATGAGCTCTAACTTGACTACTGACTACAACTCGCGCTAGGTTGGAAGAGGTGTTCAGAAACTTTTTGCCATCTACAAATTACGCAACTTTTCGCAAATCAAAGCAGTCGATTTGCCTCCAGGCTTGCGCATAAAGCCTATTCCGTAATTGAAAAATGAACAGATCAAGAGAGTGTTAGAGAGAGCAAAAGAATGAGAAACTAGATATCTTCTTTTACTAGAGCACTGTGGGAGTCAACCTGCTTGATATTGCATTTGAAAACAATGGTTCACTATATGGCAATTTTCAACATGAAAACGAAAGTGAATCTATTATTTCTTTTGAAAACGAATAATTTGAATCTAAACTCCCCAATAACTTGCTTTAAATGCCCTAATTCTGAAAGCTTTACATGAAGAGACTTCTTTAAAATTTAATAACGTTTAAAATGATACTAAACAAGAAGGTGATACAAAGTAATTAAAAAAAAATTTCATAACATCTTTTACTCTTATTTGTTGAATGTGATCCTCGGTGGTTCTATATTATTATAGTTAACTCTCGATCACTGTTTAAACTGAACAGTCTCGAAATCGAAGGTTCTGGAACAATACAAGCCTATAAAAGGACTGTGTTTGTTAGAAGTCAGCCAGTGTTAAAACAGTTCTTTGTTGGACGGTTCTATCTTTGTGATAGGTCTCCACTCTACACTCATTGTACAGTGTGTTATAACTATAAACAGTATAATTAGTGTGAAAATAACTGTGACAGTAATTAAGATGAGATTACTAGTCATAGAAAATCTTCTTATGGACTAGTGTAAGTCAGTGCGTAGTTTATTACTGAGTTATTGAAGTTTATTGCTATACATTTATTATTACTATGAACCAATCGGCCTACCGAACTTAATAGTTATTAATTACTATTGGACAATAAATAATCTTGTTATTCTATTATTTTTTGAGTAATAACTACTTATTAGTGTCTGCTGTTAATACAATTGTGTAAATAAAGTCTCATGTGTTTTACTTTCAAGTGTTGCCAGAAGTATTGAAAAGTGTTGGAGTACGTACCAATACGTTATGGGATAGACTGAATGAATAAGCTATGTATAAGACTGAGTATACAAATTAAAAAAAAACACAATGAATAAATATTTCCTAATGTAAGAATAAAAATTTATATTTCCAAAACTATAATTATTGAGAATAAATGGTATGATACAGTTTTCGTAGTCAGGCCATTCTCAATCTCAATCAAACTGAAACTAAAATACAGAACTGAAAATATGAAGAAGGAAAAAAAGAAGAAGATGTAAATGATGGACTATTGCTATTGGTTAATAGAATAGTTAATGGTTCGTAATTCAGCCTATTAGAGACCGAACTGTCAGACACACCTATTTTATTAACATTGACCACGAATGTCACATAGCCTATACTATTAGCCGATAGTATTGATCCCATGTAGGATGCGAATAAACAGTGTAATTATTATGAAGCTGTTCTTTAGAAACTCAATTTAATTTTCGTTTTTTATTGAGTTTGAGAGCTGCGTTTTTGCTTAAAATACTGTCCATTATCTACAGTCTAAACTGCAGTTTATCTCGTTTATTCTTAACTAGCTGTTGTGCCCGTCCTTCGTACGGATTATGTTTAGAAATAAGACTAAATATGTTTCGGCTTTTTTGATAGCAACGATCATGAAGTTGTTAGCAGCTTAGGCCCCCCCCGTTCAGACGATACAGTTTTTTTGCGGTACGGTTTTTTTACTGTACGGCGTCAACTGTACTGTGATGTTCACACTGTCCGGCTTTGCTGCTTATTGCTGTGCTCTCCTCCTTCTTCCATTGAGCTTCCAGTTCAGATTTATTTATTCCAGTCCAGGATTTTTTTATTTGTGTAAGATTTTTTCAAATAAGTTTCTTACTGAAGGTTTCTCTTAAATTTTGATCAAAGTACGCAAATTCTGGTTTCAATATTCCATACATTTTTCTCTCTTTATTTTTATATTAATCTTAAGTCTTGTCCCACAAGGCGGTTCTCTCATATATTAGAGAAATTAAATTTTCACAATTAATATCTTCCACTTCTGGACACTGGAATTCACTAATAAGAAGATCAATGCTGAAGAATATCAATGAAGGAGATCAATGCTGACGATCTGAAGACTGCTTCCAGCGTAATAAGCGTATAGTTTGAACATATCCATTACCGGTACAATACATGTGCCACCGGATACGGATAGTTATTTTGCGGTACAGCTGATTTTAGTGATACAGTTTTCGAAGACAAAACCGAATGTAGAAATCGGCTAGAACAGCTTTTTTACTGGATCCAGTCGAAACAGTATTGTGTGAACATACAATATGAAATGTACATGCAAACGAAAGCACTGCAAAATAACTGATACAGCAAATTTACTGTACCGCACAAAAACTGTATCGTGTGAACGGGTGAACTTAGTAAACAACTTAGAACATCAGCAATTCAGTGACAGGTATCGGAGAGAATATTTTCTGAGAACAGCTGATTAATATATCATGATAAATTACGTGATTTGTTCTTATGTGGTAATAATAATAGTGCTACCTGGCGAATTCCCAAGAGCGTAGCACAAACCGCACCTTCCTAAAATGTTAATTTTTGTTTTGATAAATTGAAATTAGAAAATTTTGTTTTTTTTTCAACAAAGAAATAATTGATAAAACATAAGATGAGCTTTAATTCACCAGACATATGTTTCCTAAAAGACTGCAATGCTCCGACTACACAAGTCTGCAGACAGCGTAAATAACACCGCGAAGGGCCCACCATTTATATTTGAGAACAGCTGATTGATATATCATGATAAATTACGTGATTTGTTCTTATTCTTATGTGGTAATAAAACTTGGAAGAACTTTATCCAAAATCGCCCAATACTTGGTTTTTAAACGTTTATTATTCTGTTGAAAAAAAAGTTAATTTAGTTTTTTATAGCTAAAGACATTGTCAATAATGTTTTCAATACTGTTCAATAACTAAAATCCCGATCGATGCTCTCGTTTTTGAGGAGAAGGCCGCGTAAAATGTATCCAAAATCGCGCAGTACTTGGTTTTTAAACGTTTATTACTCTGTTAAAAAAAAAGTTAATTTAGTTTTTTATAGCTAAAGACATTGTCAATAATGTTTTCAATACTGTTCAATAACTAAAATCCCGATCGATGCTCTCGTTTTTGAGGAGAAGGCCGCGAAAAATACCTTTGCGGCCGTGACAGACAGACAGACAGACAGACAGACAGAAAGTGAGATAAGACTATTTTCGGCTTATTTAATGTATAAAACGTAAAAATAACCAAAAAATATACAATTCTGATAAATGTACAGACAAAACTCTAATTTTATTTATATAGATGAATAATGTGGTTGTGACAGCATCTGCTCTATCCAGTATTATTCATTACACTGAGGCTGCATTCCTAGTGTATTACACAAAGCACATAACTGATAAGTAAATAACTAATTGAATGCCAGAAACAATTTTGATTATTGAAAATTTAATTTAAAAAATAATAGCATTCAGTTAATCAAAGTAGGCATCTTTTATGCTGTTTCTTTTTTATTATCTTAATTTTCCTTGTTTCTCTACTTACTACTTCTACTTCTTTTCTATTAATTGCTCTTTTTTACACCTATTTTTTCTTTAGTCTTTTTCTCCTTTTGTTCTTCTTCTTCTTCTTAGTTTTCTCCTTCTTTCCTCTTCCTTCACCTCCTTGCTCCTCCTCCACCTCCTTCTCATCTCCTCCGCCTCCGTCACCACTTCCTTTACCTACTCCACCTTCTCCTCCTCCTTATTTTTCTTTTTTCTTTTTCTACTTTATATTTTCTTCTCCTTCTCCTTCCCCTCCTCATCATCCCTCTTTTCCATCCCGTCTCCTCTTCATTTTTCTCCTCCACCTTCTCCTTCTTTTCCTCCTCATTTCCTTTTTTCTTCTTCATCTTTTCTCCTCCTCCTCCTCCTCCTCCTCCTCCTCCTCCTCCTCCTCCTCCTCCTCACATCATCATCATCATCTTCATCTAGAATATCCCACTCATAATCTACTACCTCAACTTATATTGGTACTAAATCGATCAACAAATAAACAACATCCGAAAAAGGCTAGAAAAATCAAGCAGAATTTTATCACCGCTTGTTTGCCGATCGATGTACCATGCACGACGTCAATGTTTACCACCTGAGCAGTAGCAGCCGCAGCCACATGAAGAGAGGAATAACTTGTGTACAATCTGCTATCGGATCTTTGCTTTGCTTGTTTTCCACGTTATTTTAGAGCATGCATAGGAAGGAAGGAAGGTAGGCCTAGTGGTTGTTACTGCGTGTCGAACTATTGGCGTGGAATAAACCGTGAGTGAGAATAGCAGTAGCTCACCCTCATGTAGCCTACGTAGCCTCGCGATCTGGAGGCCGGAAGCGTCTGCGTGACGCGCGGCTAGCCTATTATTCATTCATGCTATTGGTTTCGCGTTTCCTCTGTGTAGACGACGCATCGACAGAGTGCGTTGCAGACAGATGCTGCTCTAGCATAGGGACTGCGCCAACACCAAACCTTTTCCGTAATTCGGCTATATCGATAACTCAACTCAAATCGCTATCTCTCTCACCCCTCTCACTTACTCACTCTCTCTCTGTCACACTCAGCCTCTATTTTTCACTCACTCTCGCTCTTCTCTCTCTCTTTCTCACTCTCTAGGTATTCCTCTTTTTTGTTTCTCTCAACAAGTGATTCCTTAAACGAATACTCTAATTGGAATCTAACTCAAGGCCGGCAAATTATACTCTAATAATAGCTGCATTATTTCATAATAAATCAATTAAAATTTGTTTGGTTTCAAAGTACTGAACGTGACTAACGGGATAGCGAGTATACTCTGTGTTTTTTATAATAATAATAAGCATTCAATTATTCTATAAGAAATCATAGTAGCACTAGACTTCAAGTTCAACAGAGATTATGATAATCTGTTCGTCCTGATACGATTACCATTTCACTTCATTAAATTTTAATTGGCCGCCATACCTGCTGGGCATGACGTCAGGGTGACCATGATGCTCAGTCACGAGCGCTTGGAAGGGTAACCTGTCAAAAATTACGTTTTCTCTTTTATAATAACAAACCTGGTAATTCGGAGCCCCCCCGAACCTGTAGGTCCACTATCGATCATTATCATCCACTCATTACCCACGCACAAGTCTCAGACTCCTGTGGGCAGCATCAGCATAAAATAGGTTTTTTGAAATTTCTTTTGATAATGGTGTGGCTTATGTTGGTATGTTATGTAATGTGTTTGAGATTGCAACGTGCATTTCATATGTTGTGATCTTTGATAATGCAGAAGCATAATACTAACAGTTTTCGACAGCAAATAGACTTACATTTTCAATGATGCAGACGAGACTGATGGTGCTGCCCTCTCCGATGTGATATTCTCCGTTGCCCAAAATGTAGGCATTGGGCACGACCACGTGTAGAGTGAAGTAGTGCGATATGGTGCCTGATCCGGTTGCAACCTAAAAACACGAATACAAATAAGATAATGATTATAAAATACTATAAAAAACGTTTCTGACAGGAAAATAAAAATCAATAACGGGGTAGGCTGTCATTTCCTTCACTAGTCTCAAAGCTGTCAAACCACGAAACCACGTTCAGTTTGAATGGGGTAGAATATTACCAAAAATCAGTAAACTGGAATAAAGAGAACGAGGGTACATATTGTTTCATTATATTTGTCTTATTTATACGAGTCAACATTTTTCGGAGATGAAGCCCATATAGGTTTGGAACCTGTGTCTGGGAAATTAGTTGTTTGATGATGATGACTGACGAGTTTAAGGTGGGCTCCGAACCTCCGGGAAACAGAGAAAGTGTCATTTTCACAGCCCAAACCAAAGCGGTCACCTTTCCAAGGGCAGTCCGAGTGCTCGTGTCTTATAAGTGATAGCCGCGAGCCGTAGCAGGTATCTGTTCAATCAGATAGATAAGCTGCATTCTAGTAGGTCCTGTTTGTAACGGTGACCAATTAGATTGGCCAGCAAAAAAGACACTGTTCTCTGCTGAAAATCACTTCCCGGTGGTTCGGAACTCACCTAAAACTGTAGGTCCAACTCATAAATCACCATCATCCATCTCATTACCCACGCACAGGTCTCAGACCTATGTGGGCTTCATCCTAAAAAAAAAATATTATTTGACAAAGAGGGTACCTACACGGCTCGTGAAGTCTGTAAGTATATTTTTGTCTCTAATAAATAAGTGAGATCTAGGATGGGGAATGTGTGGCTTGAAATTTTCACAGCGAAACAATACTCTCTTATTTACAACATAACATTCATGTTTTTGTTTCAGGAGATAGTAGACAGTCTACAGTTACATTGTCTACAGTCTACAGTTACAGTTACAGTCTACAGGTAAGTTGTGATTTCATGTGAAGTAATTCATGTCAAGTTGTTAATAACTATTGAAAGGATCCGAATCTCCTGAATTGAAAAAAATCAATAAATATTGAAATTCCACTCCATCGTGTCTGTGCTTCCTTTCTACTGATATTGCCTCCATATTTGGAAATATCTTGCCTCATGTTCTGTTATCTTTATGACATCAATTGAAAGATATTGAGTTTTCGAACGGTTGAAAGATCACCAGTGTACATCTCAGCATACAACGTACATCACTTAGATATACGCTGCGTGTTTTACCAGCTACAGGCTATAGGTGAAAAGTGTGAAGTCGTGTTCAGTTATGTCATACGTATTATGAAAATTTTAACTATATTAGGTGAAGGATCATCGTTGTCGAGAAATACCGTTGCACACGTGCAGCTTACGACATTTTTAGCATTATTTCCAACAGAAGGAATATTAACACACGAACGAGATAATATCGGCTAGTAAAGATGTCGTACTAATGAAGGCATTCATTTTAATTGATTGTAAGCGGTAGCTTAAGCGAGAAGAGAGAATGTAAATAATGAGAAAAAGTATGAGGTGGTGGAGAGGAGTTGGAAGAAGACGGAGAAGAGGAAAAGGAGTAGACAGAAAGGGAAGGAGAAAAACTGCGTGAGAATAACTGTGACAGTAATTGAAATAAGATTATTAGTGATGAGAGACTGGTTATGAAGTAGTATGAGTGCTTAGTTTATTATTAAGTTCTTGAAAAGTTTATTGTACAATAAACAAATACAAATAATATATTATTTATTATTAATTATTACTGATTGGCCCACCTGATAGTTATTGATTAGCTGGACAGTAATTAAGGGTGAAGGAAATCAGACGGGCCCACGCTACCTGGCACTACGGAGTTTTCCATAAACAATTCGGGCTCCTATTATTACTCTCGAACAGGATACTCTGTTGTTCTCGGTTTCCGCTCGATTACCCTCATCAGTGGGCCCTTCATGTTTCTTGAAGGCACTTTTAGTGAGCAGATGACCATACGGTCAGTGTCAAATCATCATAATTTACAGTATATCCGTTTAAGATTGTATACCCGTATAGATAGTTTAGATAAGTCCTTGATTAAGAAGAAAAATAAGACAATGCTACTTTTAGCAGCTTCATGTACTGTATTTATAAATGGCTACATATATGAGGTGACTGCAAGATTAAGAAGAAATATGACAAGGCTCTCTGGGCCGCTTTAGGTAAAATGAGGAAATTGTTCCATAAATAGTTTACTATTTTAAATCAATAATTTTGCATATTACTTTGGGGAAGCATTCTACTCTGAAATGGAATACATGTGTTTGGGGATGGTAGTATTTTAGCAATGTTATATTCACTTGATCTATGTTGTTCAATGGCAAATTAGCTTGATCTATGTTGTTTTATGCATCAAGGTACTGAATGTAATGAGGTGGTTCAGTCACATCTAGCCTTGTTAGCCACCCAGGGAAAATTAGGTAAGGCGCGCGGAGCGCGCACTGTGTTTGAGGCGGTAGTGTTTTGGAAAAGTTATGTTCACTTGATTTATATCGTTTTATGGTTTTTAGAAAGTGTGGTGATTAGAACTGTACTCTCTTAGAAGATTATCGTTTTATTGTGATCAAGTAACTTTGCGTACTGTCCATTTTGCCAACATTCACTCCTATTTGTCTTATGGCGTATGTCTGTATGGTGGCACCTCAGATTCAGAATGGAGAAAATTGTTTGTCACTCAGAAAAAGGCAATACGAGTTATTTTAAATATGGCTCCAAGAGAATCGGTAAGAGATAAATTCAGGCAACTGGGAATCCTTAGATTTTATGGTTTGTATATCATGGAATGCATTTTGTGTATAAAAAAAGGATGGAAAGTGTTTCTCTACATTCTGAGGTATATAACTACAATACGAGAAATAGGGCAAGGTTCATAACTCACCAACATAAAAAAAGTTATTCACTAGGAAACAATCGTTAATGGGAGCAAAGTTTTTGAATTGTTTACCTGGCTCTGTTAGGGATTCACAGATGCCTGAGTTTAAAAGAAAACTGAAAAAATACCTAGTTGATTTGAGCCCATACACATTAGAGGAGTACATACAGTCCAGACATGTTTAAAGTAGTTTTCTTCTATATGTGCCTTATAATGTTCATTTGAATGTTCACTTTCAGTGTTTGATTTTTATGTATAATCTCGTGTTGTGTTTCGAGTTGCCTATGATTTTATCCTTTTGACGATTTTTTATTTTAATTTTTATTGTGCTGTAACTTAACTATTATATTTTTACATTGTGATTTAGGTTTAGTGACTCTGTTCAAAATGTTTGAAACATTAATGAATAAACGATTCTTTGTCTTTGACAGAATTGCGCATGTGGTGAAGAAATTACCAAATTATTTCTGGGTCCATGGCCACAACCTAACCTACCCTTGACCACCTAATTAGGTTGGTTCTTGAATTCTGAGAACGACCGTGCGCAGTTTGACCGCACCCCACAAATTCTACCTGTCCATCTATTGTTGTCAGTGGACCCACCCGTAATTATTAATCTTGCTATTGAACTGTTTATTGAGTGATAATTACTTATTAGTGTCTTCTGTTGAGTAAATTGTGTAAAGAAAGTGTCTTGTGTTACTTTCAAGTATCCTAGTGTTGGAACTCATAACAATTCGTTATGGAAAAGACTGAATCAATAAGTTATGAAAAAGACATTAAGATCAATTATATATTAAAAAAACCTTAATGAATAATTAGTTATGAATATGAGACTAAGTATTGCGGACGTTGCCGGAAACACATTTATCTTTTAATAAACGATATACTACGGTTTTGGCATTCAGGCCTTTCTCAATCTCAATCAAACTAAAACTAAAATACAGAACAAAAAATGATGAAGAAGAAGAAGAAGAAGAAAAGACGAAGGAGAAGAAGAAAAGACGAAGGAGAAGAAGAAAAGTAGTAGTAGTAGAAGAAGAAGAAAGGCCAGGGAGTGAGAATATGGGAGCATCGTTGAGGTCGAAAGCTGCAAAGTTGGAAATAAAGTTGAGCTTGGAGTCGCATCCAGTGAGCGTGGCCCAAGGCGCAATCGCATTGCAGCAGGAGCAGCGTTCAGGTCTTGAAATTTAATGTTGCAGAAGACATTAACACCGGTCGACGAAATTCAAACAGGAATTCGGTTACATTGAGTCCATATAACACGTACTGCACTGACAAAGCGCAGCGTTTAGTAGTGTGTGTAGTAATAGGAAAGATTTCATTGCGTTACGTTCTGTACCTGGAGTGCGGAGCGACTAATCTAGTTCTGCGTTCAATAGTGAAAAAATTGTCTCCATAATTTACTCACGCAATCCAAAGTCATACATCATAAAGTTTATTCTTATCATCATCATCATCAACATCATAATATTGAGAAAATATTTATTTGATCGATTGATTGATTGCTGAGTGCTCAGGCAAAATTATTTTTTGCTCATCTATGATTAGTTACATCATGGACGACTCTAGTTAGTCAGTAGAGTCGGCCATGGTTACATTCACTTTATAGACGTCTCGCTTCCGATTGGATAATTCAGCCAACCCGCAATTTGGTGTCCAAATTAAGTATTGATTACATTGACTGAGACTAGTAAATTCGTATGGCTTTTAGTGGTGGGGAGACCCTTACGGGTAGTTCCACCTCGCCGCTTTTTTAACGACTGCTTTTTTTTTTATATGCAACCGGGACCGACGACTTAACGTGTCCTCCGAAACACGGGACTTTAGTTTTACTTTTACTGAGACTGACTTTTTCCAATCAATGTAGCTAGTAGTATAAACCATATGATATCCTATTGCATTTAGGCTATGCTGGAGGGAACTCAAAGGCTTACACACGTACTGATAATCTAGGTAGCAGTGATCAAGTTTGTGCATTGACAGAACAGGCTCTGAAGATTCTGAAGAACTAAATATAAATTCGAACGGATAAGTAGTATTTTTGATATCTATTATTAGTATTTATATCATCTTAATAAATTCCAGTATTAATTTGTCTATTATAAGTTAAAGTATCCTAATAAAAAGCCAAATTCTATTTTCGAGGATAGGTTGTACCGATATTGAAAAATTTTCTTGAAATTAAATATTCTGAAGTTGACAATAATTATAGTTATTTAAGTAATATCCAATTAAACATTTCACTAAATCAATTCATAACAATTTGTAGTTAGGAAAATGAGTCTAAACAAGTCATCTAAATCTAATTGTTTAACAAAAACTCAGGTAACGACGCGGTCTCAGTTAATCAAAAGTTCACCACCTGCTCTTAAAGCTACTGTAGATGTAGAAGAAAAGGTTGCTAAACTATTGAGTGATCACATCGAATTAAAAACAAAATTAGAATCATCACTAAAAAATTCTGAGGAAGAACGAATAGGGTTGGTGGATCACATAAAATCTCTGGAAGTTATTGTAAAATTGCAGCAGGAAGACCATAAAACTGAAATACTAAATCTCACGAGTCAATGTAGGTCTATGTCAGAGGAAATCGAAATATTAAAATCAAAAATAAACTTAGCTAATGTAAGATCTCAACCTCTGATCAATACAGAAAAATTAGAACCTAAAAGAAATGGGGAAAACATGAAAAGTGGTCAAATAAAAACGTATAGTCAGGTTTTGCAAACAGCAACTAAAACTAAAGTGAGGGGAAATAACGATAGGAAAGGTAGAGTACTGCTCTCGACATCCAGTCATGGACGAGACTGCAGTGACCTACTGAATAAAAGATTAAAAAATAAGTATGAAGTTCAGAGTTTTTTTCAAGCCAAGTGCCCCTATAAATGCAATCGTAGAGTCAGCTAGGGAGCAAACAAAAGATTTTGATAAAAACGATTTTCTAATAGTACTGGGTGGCTCAAACAATATAAATAAAACTAATCTAAAAC
The DNA here is from genome assembly GCA_948455865.1 of Conomelus anceps. Taxonomy (NCBI): domain Eukaryota; kingdom Metazoa; phylum Arthropoda; class Insecta; order Hemiptera; family Delphacidae; genus Conomelus; species Conomelus anceps. The sequence continues at coordinate 100,124,241 of OX418216.1, forward strand.
ATCTTCCTGAAATAAATGGAAAAAATAAAAAGATTGTGCCACTCAGCCAAAAAACTAATGTAATAATAAGTACAATTCCGTATAGGTTTGATAGGCCAGAACTAAATGAAACCATTAAGACAACAAATAAATCGATTCATAATACAATCAACAGCCTAAAAAATAAGAATTCTAAGCAATTGGGGATTTGTTTTCTAAATGAAAGGCTGAAAAAACAAAATTTTACTAATCATGGTCTACATCTAAATCAATCAGGCAAAGTAATATTTTGTAATAGGCTGGCAGAGCTGATTGAAAGTCGTTTGCAATCTACTGTCAATAATTCTCCTAAACAATCATCTAACGAACCTTTTTTTAGTAAAGTGGCTCAAAACCGGGAAGGGGAACTAGTTTCAAATGATAAATTAATATCTTCATTTGTATTAAAAGACGTTAATCGACCAAAAAATCAGGATAGCATTAGTGGAAGGAACTCTTGTAACAATCTGATAGGCCCCCAAGATTCTAAGAGATTAAGTAGATGTACTTCAATATGCAAAAGCAATGATAAAGTAATAAGGGATAATAGGGAAGTACCGGTACTCACTGTGTTCCATCAGAATATTCAGTACATTCGTAACAAAATAGAAAAAATCGAAGTATTTTTGAAAGAAGAGGCTTCTGATATAGTTATTTTCACAGAGCATGGTTTAAAAGAAGATGAATTGTCACAACTCAATATTCCTAACTATTCATTGAAAGCGTCGTATTGCAGGACGTCTCATCGAAGTGGGGGAGTAGCTATCTTCACTAAAAATGCTAAGAATATGCAAACATTTAATTTAGAATATGTAGAGAAATTTGCTGTGGAAATGGATTTAGTAGTTACTGGTTTGAGAGTAAAAATCGACAATAATTTCGAAGTAGCGGTGATAGGTATTTACAGGTCACCAAATGGGGAATGGAACAATTTTTGCGAACTATTCAATAGGCTTTTAGAGATTACTACTACTCGTTTTACAAACGTTATTGTAGCGGGAGATTTCAATACAGACTTTGCAACACAGAATAAAATGACAGAAGACTTAAGGGATATTATATACATGAATAACTTGGAAATAAAAGTTCATGAATATACAAGAGTCACAAGAACATCGCAAACAATAATTGATAACATCCTTACTAATATAGATTACTCTGAAACAAGATAAGGCGGCTCGGAACTATCTGATCATGACTATCAAATCTTAGAGGTGGGGTTGCAAGGTCATAAATCAATTTAAAAGAGTACTGGAATAAAAGAAATTCAACAATGTGAACAGGGGAATATCGATTGTTTGAAGCAGAATCTGCTACAAGAAAACTGGAGTAGGGTTTATAATAGCAATAGTTTAAATGACAAATATGATAGTTTCATTAATATTTTAAGGTTTCATATTACTATGAGTTGTCCAGTTAAAAAAGTCCCTGTAAAAAACAAATTAGACAAAATTGAAGAGTGGATAACTGATGATATCCTTGCAGAAAGAAATAGGGTTAAAGATGCATATGATGAATTCAAACTATCTAGAAATAAGTTAAGTGAAGATAATTACAAAGCTCTAAAGAAAAACTACACGAAAGAAGTGAAAAGAGCGAAATGTAAGAAAACAGCTGAAATTTTGAATAATAGTGTGTACTTTAACACAGCAGTGTGGGATGTAATAAACAAAAATAGGCAAGTAGCTCATGTAGATGCTTATACTAGTGTCCCCAGAATAATTAACGAAAATAACAAATATATTGATGATAGTGTAGACATTTGTAATTTCTTTAAAAAATATTATCAACTGGTTGCTAGGAATCTTCAAAAATCTCTTAATACAGGTATTAGTGATGCAAACATGTTTAATACTGAGGGGATTCAAAACGAATTAAGTTTCCACCCAGTATCCCAAGACGAGTTGTCAAATATCATTGATAGTTTAAATAATAAAAAAACTGTAGGAATGGATGGGGTATCCAGTAAAATTCTGAAAGAATGTAAAGATCAATTGTTAGACCCTTTGATTCATCTGATCAATCATTCATTAGAACAAGGTGTTTTTCCAGATAATTTGAAAGAGGGGAAGATCTTGCCAATCTTCAAAAGTGGTGATAGAGAAAAGGTGGAAAACTATAGGCCCATTAGTATTTTAAATGTAATAAGTAAAATTTTTGAAAGAGTAGTTCTAAATAGATTACTTCTATACCTACAAGAAGCTAACTTTATCTGTGATGAACAGCATGGCTTCCAGAAAGCGAGATCAACAAAGACAGCCATAGTTTCTCTAGTTGAAAAACTAATAGATATAATAGATTCAGGTGATAAAGCTACTGCAATATTCTTAGATCTGTCAAAGGCATTTGATTGTGTTAATCATAGAAATTTACTGGAAATACTGCAAAATGTAGGCGTAAATGGGGTTGAACTGGAATGGTTTGAATCATATCTTATTGGGAGAAAACAATGTGTAGAACTAACTATAGTAGTTGGGAATAGTATAGTAAAGAATAAATCTAATAAACTAGAGGTCCAAGTTGGAGTGCCTCAGGGTTCAATACTAGGCCCATTGCTTTTTTTGTTGTATGTCAACCGTTTACCTAAAGAATTAATTAGTGGTAGAGCCCTCTTGTTTGCAGATTATGCATCACTCATTTTCAGCAATTCCATTCTAGATAATTTAGAAATAAGTGCCCATATAGGTGTGCAGTCCATTATCTAACTCTTAAATCAGTTGAAATTATTTATAAATAGTAAAAAATGCCAATACCTTCAATTCAAAAACAAACATAATTTAAATGAAGATAGGGCTATAAACGTGTTTGTAAACGATAATCAATTAGACCAGGAAGAAAAAATTGCATTTCTAGGAGTTACGTTGGATAGACGATTGACATGGACTCCATACATTGAGAAAATATGTTGTAAAATTTCATCTGGGGTATTTGTCCTGTGACAGCTTGCTAGACTGAATGACAAAAAGTTACTTTTTACAGCTTACCATGGGCTCTTACTGTCACATATTAGGTATGCTATCTTAGTATGGGGTAATTCATCAAAACAAAATCTTGATAGGGTGTTTAAGATCCAAAAGAAAGCGGTTGGGTGTATAAAAAGAGTAAATAGATTAGATTCATGTAGGCCGTTGTTCAAGAGACTTGGTCTCCTAACTGTACCCTGCTTATATGCGTATGAAGCTACTTTATATGTAAAAACGAATGATATTAACCAAAATCTTGATGTACATGATTATAATACAAGAAGCCGAGGAGATTATCACTTGGTGAGTCATAATAGTAGCTTATTCAAACAAAAACCTAGTTATATTGGTAGGATATTCTACAACAAAATATCTCAGTTTTAAAAGAGTCTTGAAAATATATAAATATTTAAAAAACAATTGAAAAAATATTTAGTTGATAGAGCTTTTTATAGTGTACAAGAGTTCCTTTCACATCAATATTAAGCCTCATCTCAACTAACTGATATAGTAATTATGGTATCTTGTGTATAATTGTTGATCTGACTTGTCTTATACTCCTTAACTGGAGTCTCCAAGACGTAATCTACAAAAAAAAAAAAAAAAAAAAAATTGTAGTCAGAACCATGCAGTCACTTAGAAAACATATGTTAATCTAATATCTAGCCTGTATAGATATACTGTACAATCAAATATGAATTGGAGACAATTATGGCAGCTCGATGCAATGGCCACACTGCCTCTATAAAGTCACTGTATGATTAATTAGTCTACCCAAATATTTCTCGAAGCAGAACGCGTGGTTATGAAATTCTCCATGAGAAATGCTAAGGAGCTAATTAATATTGAAATAATATTGATAGGTACCACATGTTTACAAACTGGGATCTATAATTATTAATAATATAATGTTCTCCAGAAAATACCTTCACTGGCCAATAACCAAATAGTCTCTATGTTGGAGCTGAAATGAATGATACGTCTGATGGAACAATATCGATCTGATCCAACGTAATTAGAAGGTTTACGTTCTAAAGCTGCTGAACAATTTCAATTATTTGATACATCTTCAAGTTCCTCTAGTTGACTTTCTTTGCATATAATAGTTTAGAAAAAATGTGATAAGAGACATTCAATTTCAAAATAGTTGATTGAGTGGAAAGGCCTTTTTTAGAAAGTCGTTTCAAGTGTCTTGACCCTATTTTCAAAGTTTTGCCACTTTAAGACCAAACTGACTTGCCAACATATTCGTGGCACGCACTATTAAGTTAACGAACTTCTTTTCCCATCACGTTTTTCCTCTATTTCCTCTTCTCCTCTTTACTCTTCCCCCCTCCTCCTCCTCCTTCTTCTACTCCTTCTCCTGGACATTCGCTTACCCAGTAATGCAATTGCAACTCTCAAAAAGCACTGCAAAGGGACAAGAGATGAATAATTTTGTGTCTTGTCAACGTTTGGCTTCTCATTGTAGTGGAGTCTTTTATTATGTCCAAGTTTATTAAAGTCTAGATCGTGCCATGACATTGCAGTAGACTCGCCAACTCATCAGACACTCACCAGTCTAGCGATTATTGTTCCAGACAAGCCATATTGAATGTCTTTTCCCTGAAGTCACAAGAAGCTGAGAGGTGTGCAAGAAAGTAGTATAATTTTGCCAATTTCAGCACAACCTTGACCTTTGCCTTTACCCCCCCCACCCCCCCCGGCTCGCTGCAACCTTCCGGACCCATTCCCCTCTTCACCCTCACGCTCTCTCTCACGCTCTCTCTCACGCTCTCTCTCTCGCTCTCTCTCTCGCTCTCTCTCTCGCTCTCTCTCACGCTCTCTCTCTCGCTCTCTCTCACGCTCTCTCTCTCTATCTCTCTACTACAATCTACTACAATCATCGCCTCAACCTTATTCTAAATCTCCGGAATTCTTGCTTATCGAAATTTCTGTTGATAATGTTAAAGTCCTTATTTGTGTTGTGTATCGTCCTCCTAATGCAGGGCGATTGTCATTGCTGGAAAATGCATTGTTGGATCATATTGATATTTATCAACATATAATTGTTGTTGGTGACTTTAACTCTGATCTGTTGAAAAATAATTTCGAGAAAGTACAACTAGTCACAATGGTAAGTTGTATGAGTCTTTATTTAGTAAATGATGCATCGCCCACCTATCATCTGCCCAATTCTCACACACTCCTGGATCTTGCCATTGTGAGTGACATTGATTTTGTTATTCATTATGATCAAGTGCCGGCTCCTTGTTTTTCCCATCATGACCTTATTTATTTAATTTACAACCTGGAGAGACAGCCGTCTAGTAATGACACCTTCACTTATAGAAATTTTAGAAATTTTGATGTAAACCAGGCCCTGGAGGATGCAATCAATCTTCCTTGGTATCGTATTTGTGAAATATTTGATATTAATGATAAGGTTGCAGTCTTCAACCAGATGATCTTTGATATTTTTGATAGACATGCTCCTGTCTGTACAGCACGTCCGAGACAGAAGTCTGTGCCCTGGATGAATTCGGAGATTTTGAATGCTAGGCAGGAAAGAGATAGAGCCAGGAGAAAATTTAAGAGATCCAGTAGTGAGGCTGATTTTAATTCTTTTAAAATTTTGCGTAACAGGGTAAAGTCACTGTGTCGAAATTCCAAGTTGCGTTACTATCATGAACAGTTCAACAGGAGTAAGTCAGTTGTTTCCCTATGGAATAATGTTCGTAGGCTTGGAGGTTATCATGGTAAGCAGCTTAACCCAGTGTTAAATTTTTCCCCAAATGAGCTCAATCATCATTTCGTAACTTTGCAAAATCCTGCTATTAATGGTGATGCAGATATAACTCAAGATCAATACATAAACCAGTTCCAACAAAATTTTCCTGAAGAGTCATTCCACTTTTCCTATGCTTATCCGTCAGAAATTTCAAGTAATATCCTATCCATTACTAAAAACTCCGTGGGGGTTGATAATATTCCTATTATTTTCTACAAGAAGTTACTTCCAATCATATTACCTTCAATTACTCATATTTTCAATTTTTCGCTGCAGTCTAGTGTATATCCTGAGTTGTGGAAGCGCTCTTTAGTGATCCCTATACCTAAAAATAGAAATCCAACAGTTCCTTCCGATTTTAGAGGTATTCACATATTATGTTCAATTTCTAAAGCTTTTGAACGAATGGTACACAAACAAGTTGTCAGCTACTTGTCTGGCTTCAACTTTTTTGCGAAATTCCAGTCAGGTTTCCGTCCACATTACAGTACTTCTACTGCTCTTATTAAGATAACAGATGATATCAGAGCAGCTATGGATAAGAGGCAGGGTACATTGCTTGTTCAATTTGACTTTAGCAAAGCATTCGATAATGTTAGTCATGCAATACTTCTCCACAAATTAAAACAACAATGTAATTTTTCGGATTCCACCATCTGCTGGTTCTCATCTTACCTAATTGGTCGCTGTCAAGCTGTCATGGGCAGCTCCAACAATATATCCTCTTGGTGTCCAGTAATCCGAGGTGTACCTCAAGGATCAGTTCTAGGGCCTCTTCTCTTCTCTGTTTATATAAATAATGCTCCCATGATTTTCTCCTTCTCATCGTATCATTTGTTTGCCGATGATCTTATAATGTACCTTCATTTCCCTATTGATCGGTTCCAGGCCTCTGTAAATGATGTAAATGTTGATATCTCTGAACTTGAAGCATGGTCTGATGCGCATGGGCTAACACTGAATCCTATGAAAACTAAAAGCATTGTCATTGGTTACCCCAGACTCATGAATCAATTGAATCTTGAAAGTGCAAAAGTTGTCATTAGGGGAAATATTGTTCCCTACTCTCAGTGTGTCCGAATACTTGGCATTCTGATTGATTCTTCTCTGAGTTGGCGAGAGCAAACTACTCATGTGTGCAACAAAGTGTTTGGTGGAATGCATCAGTTGAAGAGAATTAAAAGATACCTGCCAAAATCTGTGAGAGTTGCTCTGGTTAATGCTTTGATAGCTCCATTTCTCTATTATTGCTGTGTGGTCTATAACGATCTTACCAACGAATTGGATGTGCGGTTACAGCGGTCTCTCAACTATGCTGTTCGTTACATATATGATGCCAGACGAGATGCACACATAACACCATTATTTATTGATCTTGGTTGGCTCAAATTAAAAGAGCGTAGGAAATACTTTTTGCTTTGTTTATTGTTTAAAATTTTAATTTTGAAGGAGGGTCCTGTATATCTGTCTGATTCCTTCACTTTGTTGAACGATGTGAATCCTGGTCGCCGCACAAGGTCTCATCGCTTCACACTTCAAATACCGCTGCACCGCACTGCCATATTTAATAACTCCTTTGTTGTGACAGCGTCTAGACTATGGAATGAGCTACCTGAAAGAGTGGTATTTTCTAGATCTCTCTCCACATTCAAAAGGAGACTCTATGTTCATTTGAATTCTTATCAGTGAAATTGATTCTACACAAATCATTCAATAGGCTTTATCAATAAGTATATTTTATCTTTCAACATTTTTTTTTTCTTTTTTTTCAAGGACGGATGTTTTCTCTTTTGCTCAAAGTGCAAAGATCGTTGAAGTCTAATCAATTTCCTTTTATGTTTGAGATGGTTTTTGTTATCAAGAAAAAAAAATGCTCTTGAATAGTCTTGTTCTGTCTTCACTTCCCCCCCCCCCCTCTTAGTCATCTTCATCATTTAAATCATGGTGTTTTTATCATTCACTTATTGACACCTTTCTAATTCTTATTCAATTTTTTTTTTCTAACCCTTTTTTATATAGAACTAATAGGTACTTTGTCTATCCATCTAATTTATCTAATTATTTGACATTTTATTACATGGATCTTTTACAGTGTAAATGTTATGCAATTTATTTTCATTTTAATTTATATATTTTTCTTTTATTTTCTTCAATTTAATTTATTCTAATTTTGTATTTACGTTCAATGTGCAATGGGTCTGTCAAGACCTAGTACAGACAATAAATAAATCAATCAATCAATCAATCAATCAATCTCTCTCTTACCCTCTCTCCTTCTCCTTCTCCATCCCCAATAGAAGGCTTCTTCTCCTTCTCTTTCTCCTTCTCCTTCTCCTTCACCTTATCCTTCTCCTTCTCTTTCTCCTTCTCCTTCTCCATCTCCATCTCCAATAGAAGGCTTCTTCTCCTTCTCTTTCTCCTTCTCCTTCTCCTTCTCCTTCTCCTTCTCCTTCTCCTTCTTCTTTTCCATAGCCATCTCCTTCCCCTTTTCCTTCTTCTCCTTCTCTTCTTCTTCTTCTTCCCCTTTTCCTCCTCCTTCTCCTTCTTCTTCTTCTCCTTCTCCTTCTCCTTCTCCATCTCGTCCTCCTCCTCTTTCTCTTTCACCTCTTATTTATCTTCTCCTTCTTCCTCTCTCTTGCTCTCTCATACCCTCTCTCTTGCTCTCTCATACCCTCTCTCTCGCTCTCTCTCACGCTCTCTCTCGCTCTCTCTCACCCTCTCTCTCTCGCTCTCTCCTTCTCCTTCTCCTTCTCTTTATCCTTCTCTTTCTCCTTCTCCTTATCCTTCTCCTTCTCCTTCTCCTTCTCCTTCTCCTTCTCCTTCTCCTTCTCCATCTCGTCCTCCTCCTTCTCCTTCTCCTTCTCCTCCTCCTTCTCCTTCTCATTCTCCTTCTTCTCCATCTCCTTCTTCTTCTCCTTCACCTTCTCCTTCTCTTTCTCCTTCTCTTTCTCCTTATCCTTCTCCTTCTCCTTCTCCTTCTTCTTCTCCATCACCATCTCCTTCCCCTTTTCCTTCTCCTTCTCCTTCTTCTCCTCCTCCTACTTCTTCTTTCCCTTCTTCTTCTCCTTCTCTCTCTCCTTCTTCTTCTCTTTCTCCGTCTCCTTCTCCATCTCGTCCTCAACAAACTACAGTAACGCTGAGAAGAATGCGAAGATCGGAATAAAGAAGAGACGAGAAGAACGAGTTGAAAATTTACCCCGCTGGCTCTGATATTACGAACGTGGAGACAATAAGAAGAGAGCAAAGAGACAAGCAATAGCCGACAACTCTCTTCCTCTTCTTCCCCACACCCTCTCTCTTACTCTCTCTCGCTCTCTCTTCCATTCTCTCTCTCTTGATCACTCTTCCCCTCACCATCGCTCTTGCTCTTTCTTCCTCTTCCTCTTTATCTTTCTCGTTGAAACTGTCTTCATTGGACTGGCTCCAGAATGTTAAGGTCAGTGATTACGTAATGCAGTTTTGCAGATGCAGATGCACAATGCATAGATAGCATTGGAATGCAGCAGTGACGTCATACAGATGAAACCAGAAGAACGGCTGGTGTGTGGAACCAAGGAGTAGATATACTCTACTTCTTCCTCTTCTAAAAGGTTAAGTGTAAGAATGGCCTCAATGACCAAGACTTCACCTCTTTGTACAATTCATCTCTCAGATCCAAGCTCTATTTTCATTATGTTTTTTATTTTTTTTTAAACAATTGCATCCATAATTTCTGCTGTACCATACTGTACCTTAAAATATATATATGTATTGTATTTATAATCTATATGGAATGGTCCAAGCCAATACTACATGATCTAAAGAGAATATAACCTATAAGGATTGCTCCAAGCTAATACTAAGCAACCTATTGCATTTAATCTATCCTATAAATCCAAAGTCAACATAACTTAAAATGAATACCCTATAAGGATTGATCCAAGTTAATAATATGCAATCTATTGCAGTAAATCTAACCCATAAATCTAAAGTCAACATAACTTAAAAATTGATAACCCATAAGGAATGATCCAAGCCAATACTATGTAATCAATTGCATCACATTAATTTTTAAGTCAACATAACCCAAAAATGGATAACCTATAAGGAAGTGTCCAAGCCAATACTATGCAATCTATTACATTACAACTAACCTATAAATCTAAAGTCAATGTAACATAAAAATGGATACCCTATAAGGAATGCTCCAAGCCAATACCTACATAATCTATTGCATTACATCTAAAGTCAACATGACCCAAAAAATGGAATGTTCCCCTCCCCATCATCCCTACCCCCCCCCAAAAATCCCCCAAAAGGATCCCTCCTCCAAAACGTGACCCCCTCCCCCTAAAAGTGACCCCCTCCCACGAAAATGGCCCCCTCATCCCAAAAAATGGTTCCCATTACCGAAAAATGACCCCCCCCCTCACCTTAAATGTGGTCCCTCCAACCCGAAAAATGACCCCCCATCCCCCGTAAAGTGTACCCCCTTTCCTAAAAGTGACCCACCACCCCCTCTTCCTAAAAGTGGTCCCCCCCCTCTCATAAAAGTGACTCCCCTCTTCCTAAAAGTGACCCCCCTCACCCTAAAAGTGTACCCCCTCTCCTAAAAGTGACCCCCCGCATCCTAAAAGTGGACCCCCTCTCTTAAAAGTGACCCCCCCCTCTTCCTAAATGTGGCCCCCATCTCTCTAAAAGTGGACCCCCTCTGACAAAAAATGGTTCCCATTCTCCGAAAAGTGTACCCCTCTTCATATAGGTAAGAAATCACCTTACTTTACTTCAACGAAGGCTGTTTCAACAAAAAAGAGAGAGAGAGAGAGTGAGAGAGAGAGAGATAGCCCCACTTCTACTTCCATCACTGGCCCCGCCCACCAGCCTTGACATTCCGGTTTCAACTAGTTTGTATGACGTCACTGCTACATTCCAATGCTATGAGTCATATCCATGCAGGAAAAAACATGTCTGTATTATGTAATCACTGGCCCCACCCACCAGGCCAGCACCTATAAATACCACACAATAGTTTGCATTCTAATGCCCCTAGTGTTCCCCCTAATGCCCCTAGTGTTCCCCCTAATGTCCCCAGTTCTCCCCCTAATGTCCCTAGTGCTCCCCCAATGCTTCCCTAGTGCTCCCCTAGTGCTTCCCTAGTGCTTCCCTAGTGCTTCCCTAGTGCTTCCCTAGTGCACCCCTAGTGCGCCCCTAGTGCTCCCCTAGTGCGCCCCTAGTGCTCCCCTAGTGCTCCTCTAGTGCTCCTGCTAGTGCTCTAGAAGCTCTAATATGTAAGCACTCAAGCCAATTGCAAAAGCTCACACCCACTGTGAGCTCTTTTACTGTGCCACTGCACCCACTTACTGCACACTCAGTGCTCCACTCAGTGCAGTAGTGCACACTCATCCACCACGTAGTGCCACTTTGGGCTAACTTGGTGTACCACTTTTGTCCCTTATGGCTTACTTGGTGCTTAATTGGAGTAGCCTAAGCCAACAGCCAACACCCAACAGGTGACTTAGAGAAATATGTCTCAAGTTATATAGATATGGAACAATAGATTAGTACAATAGCATAGTAAGCATTCCTTAGATTATAAAACATCTTGTAAAATTAGTTCAGTCGTCATTCTTGTTCACGTACTGTTACTATGCTGGTCAGTAGACCGATTTTGTTCTAATAAATGCTTTTTAAAAACACATTGGCGTGTTCCGTTATCTTAATTGGCGCCCGGCACAGGAACTGTGGACGTTTTCATTAAGTTCTTTTAACTTATTATTTCGCGACCAATAGTCTCGAGTAGTGAAAACGCGAGTGTCAACTCCTCATCCACATCAACAACCCTAAACGGAAGCAGCCAAGTGGTCATCCTGGCAGACAAATATAACGTCAACCGGCCGTTAATAAGCAGCCCAGCATCAACGGACAACGAAGAAGACCCGGAAGCTCATCACCACGCCACCCCAGGTGCGAGTTATTCCGTCATCCAGTCATCAAGGACAAGATGCTACTCATCATTCTAACGATAATCCACAACCTAGCACCAGCAAAGGCCTTCAGAACGACCGACTTGAGTAAAACACCAGGAATAATCCCGATTAGGATTCAAGATGCCTTCATTATCAATGGAACCTACACGTATGTACACCACATCAACACAACATCCTTACATAGTGAGTTGATGAAACTTGAACACTCAGTGAATCTACTGAATACGAAAGAAAAGGACAAAAACAAAACTAGGTTACTTAAATTGCATTTAGAACATGTAAAGCTGAAATTTGATCATATTTTACTTAATAAGTATAGAATAAAACGAGGTCTTATTAATGGGTTAGGCTCTGCTATCTCTTGGTTGACTGGTAATATGGATGCTGACGATAAAGCAAGATATGATGAAATTTTGCAAAAAGTTCACTCAAATGAATTCAATTTAGAACATGATATCAAGAATCAATTGTCAATTAATAAAAATTTGATCAGTCGATTTAACAAAGGCATTGATGTAATCCATTCAAACAATGAGAAACTCAATAACTATTTCAACTCAGTAAGCAATAAATTTGATTCAGTTGAGCTAAATGAACAGCACCATATTTTATTCAACACAATTACGATCATTCATAATAAGATAGATGATATTGAAACAAGTTTGGAATTTTGTAAATTAAACATAATTCACTCTAGCATACTAACTTTTGAAGAATTGTCTCGTGTAATAAAATCTATTAGAGTTAGCTTAATTTCTGATGAGCCAGAAATACTATGGGAATTAGGAAATGTACATTGTTCTATTCATAATGAATTCATCTCTTATTTCATACAATTGCCTATTGAATCTCCTATGTATGAAACAATTTTTATGCTGTCGTACCCAGTTAATACAAATGACGAAATTGTAACTATTCACGTGCATCCTTCTCTCGTAATTCGAGGAAAAGAATTATTAACAGGCGATTGCACACTATTAAATAATAAATATTATTGTAAGAATGCGACAAAAATTTTAGATAAATGTATAAGAGAAGTTATAGCTGATAAGAAACTGAGTAGTTGTAGAACTTTAGTTATAAATGATTATAAGCCTTTTGTTAAATATATTCCAATTATTAATCAATATTTAATGTTTAATGTAAGTGAAATCATTGTAGTTAAAGAAATCAGGAATATTACCATTTATCCAAAATCAACACAATTGATTACTCTTGACAAAACTGAAAAAATTTTCAATTATAGCAAACCATATTCATTTTGGGAAAGTAATGTTATATTTCCAACAGAAATACCAACACATGTTAATAAAATTATTACTAATCTAACTTTTGATGAGATTCATAGAGCAAACACTGAATTAGAACCGTTAAGATTAATTGAAGACTATCCAATTAGTAGATCATTTTCAGATTATATTATGTTTGTATTAGTCATAAGTTTGATAATTATTATTTGTATTATTGTATTTCATTATATAAAAACAAAACTTAATTTTTACTTAGAGCAAAAAGAAAATAATAAACATGTTTTGGATAAATTACAAGTAAGATGGGATACAGCAGGAATTCATCTCACCCCTCAACTACCTATACCTACATGAAGGTGAGGACACCTTCATCTTGAGGAGGGAGGAGTTATATAGATATGGAACAATAGATTAGTACAATAGCATAGTAAGCATTCCTTAGATTATAAAACATCTTGTAAAATTAGTTCAGTCGTCATTCTTGTTCACGTACTGTTACTATGCTGGTCAGTAGACCGATTTTCTTCTAATAAATGCTTTTTAAAAACACATTGGCGTGTTCCGTTATCTTAATTTCAGATTAATCTTATTTATAAGGATAGGATTGTAGGAGTTTGTGAAAAACGCCAAAGACAAATTCACAATAATTTCTCCATTTATTAATACAACATATAATAATACATTTTTCTATTTACAATGCAATGTATTAAATACAAAAAACAACTCTTTCCTTATTTCTACTGGGGGTATGCTTTAGGACATCCAACCTAATTCTAATTTTATAATTTAAATCTATGTTAGAGTTCTCAAATTCTTCCTCCAACCAATAATTCGAGACATACAATGCTTCTAGGTTCTCAAACTGTAAAATATACCGATTCTTATTTCTAGCCCATACTTGTTTAATTGCAACAATGACCAACTCTGTACCTTCTGCTAACTCTTCCAATCGTTTGCACTGTCCTACTTTTACTTTCCCTTTAATTTCCAGCATTGTAATGCTGTTGAATTGCTCCACTTCTGACTGTGTAAAAGATGTGTCTTCCAAGTTTTTCCATACATCTGACGAAAATTTGATTGATTCTATTCTTGGAAATGTGTTACCATTATAGCTTGCCATACCATTAACAGTAATTACACAAATGGTTTCCCCTCTTGGCAAGCATAATATACATCTTTCGTCATTGTAGGGGATTACAAAATAGCCCACTTTCTTAAGGTCCTCTATTGCTTTGTATGCATTGAGAAAAGCATTTTTATGGTACCCTTTTACAAAGTAAACCTGTTTCAAGCCATCTTTTTCCCCTAAAACCCCAACATATGTAAATTTTTCCTTATTATTCACAGTAAATGCAGTCACATGATACACCCCACTTGGTTCAAAATTCTTCCAATGTGAATAAAAATATGGTTCAAGCTGCTCTCTCAAATCTTTGATTTCGTTTTCATACTCTACTAGCTGTTTATGCTGTTTCTTTATGGACTCTGTAGCTTCTAAAAACTCAACTTTCCTACGTTTAAGCTTAATTTCGTCCAGCTCTAGCTTACGCTTCCTAGCAGATAGCACTGTAATTGGAGACAAGGGATCTATTTCTTTAACAGGATAGGGAGCAAGCTTAGAGGTTATGTTTGTTCTTTTTCTTAAAACTTGAGGTATAAGATTACTGGTTTTAACAAGACCTAGCTCATCTAGGTTGACCTCTTTGGCAATTGTAGAGAAAGTGGTGGTTGACTTGGAGAAATATGTCTCACCACTCTTAATATAACACTTTTGTGCAAAACTAATATTATCCCTGTTGTCTGTATCCTCGTGAATTTCGACATAATTAATGGGTAGTAAATTAAAGCTAAATGCAGAAATGACATAGGATATTATTTTATTTCGATGTTGTGGATTGGTGGGCAGCTTTACTTGTACTCCAGTCAATTTCTTGGTGTTGCTATTCCCCCAGTAAACATATTGTAAAAGATTGTTATAAACCAAGCAACAGCTATTCTTTAAACTATCTGTCAGTTTGGACCACATCTTCGACAAGGATACAGAATATATTGGAGCATTTTCAAAATAATTTTTACTCTCATTTAAGAGTGACAAGCTATCTTGAATAGGATCAAATTTCTTAGAGTTGGAGCTATTTCTTATGCTGTAGTTATAAATTGTTGCTTCCAAACGTGTAATGCCATGCATTCTAGCTAATTCAGAAGTAAAGGTTTCCTGTAATCTTGTATCTGGACAGGCAATAAAGTCTACAATATGGTTACCCAGCTGCTTATTTACACCAGGGCTTGTCATTTGACAAATAAACTTATTATAAATTTTCACTCTTACATTATTATTAACCCATGTCAAGCAATCAATCCCAACAGTTTTATCATTATCTACAATCACATTATAGTCTTCTTTATACTCTCCTTGGAAGCAAAAACAATGATTTGTAGTTAAAAAGTCACACATCCCACTCTTATTAAATATTCCAGCAAAGTCCTGTGTTATGTCCAAGTCCAGAAGATAGAAATGTTCCTTCCTAAGCTGTTCCAATAACTTTGGTAACTCCTCCATTAATGTGGCAATGGGAACATCGGCAAGCTCCACTTTGTAGGGTATCCCCACTAGATTCTGGTACTTTTGTTTCACTTCTTTATAGTTGTCTTCGTCAAGCACTTGCAGAATTTTTTTGGACATATCACTTCCATTGTCTAATAAGTATGGTAACTTTGCTTTAACTCCATGTTTAGCTGACACCATTTTGGAGAATTTTCCTCTCAAGTATAAATTGTATGCTCCACATATTTCTTTTTTTAGAATAAACCGTCTCTTATCCATTTCCTCACAGTCCTCCAAAGCACAAATTTTCACAAGCATTATATTGTCACAAAAGGTCTCTGTAATAGGCACAAGATTTGAATCAGCCCGCACCAACAGTTCTTCTCCAGCAGTGTAATTAATTTGTCCAATATCTGTAAGAAGGTTGTCATTGCACAGGTTTTCTGTTAGAAGCCACAAACCGAACCTCTCACTGGTAGGCTTCACTTTATTCCCACAGAGCATGGGGACATTAAAAACCTTGGAAGTATCCATGTTCACTGCTTCGTTGTCTTCATCAAACTGAACGAATGCAAACTATTGTGTGGTATTTATAGGTGCTGGCCTGGTGGGTGGGGCCAGTGATTACATAATACAGACATGTTTTTTCCTGCATGGATATGACTCATAGCATTGGAATGTAGCAGTGACGTCATACAAACTAGTTGAAACCGGAATGTCAAGGCTGGTGGGCGGGGCCAGTGATGGAAGTAGAAGTGGGGCTATCTCTCTCTCTCTCTCACTCTCTCTCTCTCTCTTTTTCGTTGAAACAGCCTTCGTTGAAGTAAAGTAAGGTGATTTCTTACCTATATGAGGGGAAGAGTGATCAAGAGAGAGAGAATGGAAGAGAGAGCGAGAGAGAGTAAGAGAGAGGGTGTGGGGAAGAAGAGGAAGAGAGTTGTCGGCTATTGCTTGTCTCTTTGCTCTCTTCTTATTGTCTCCACGTTCGTAATATCAGAGCCAGCGGGGTAAATTTTCAACTCGTTCTTCTCGTCTCTTCTTTATTCCGATCTTCGCATTCTTCTCAGCGTTACTGTAGTTTGTTGAGGACGAGATGGAGAAGGAGACGGAGAAAGAGAAGAAGAAGGAGAGAGAGAAGGAGAAGAAGAAGGAGAAGAAGAAGGGAAAGAAGAAGTAGGAGGAGGAGAAGAAGGAGAAGGAGAAGGAGAAGGAAAAGGGGAAGGAGATGGTGATGGAGAAGAAGAAGGAGAAGGAGAAGGAGAAGGATAAGGAGAAAGAGAAGGAGAAAGAGAAGGAGAAGGTGAAGGAGAAGAAGAAGGAGATGGAGAAGAAGGAGAATGAGAAGGAGAAGGAGGAGGAGAAGGAGAAGGAGAAGGAGGAGGACGAGATGGAGAAGGAGAAGGAGAAGGAGAAGGAGAAGGAGAAGGAGAAGGATAAGGAGAAGGAGAAAGAGAAGGATAAAGAGAAGGAGAAGGAGAAGGAGAAGGAGAGAGCGAGAGAGAGAGGGTGAGAGAGAGCGAGAGAGAGCGTGAGAGAGAGCGAGAGAGAGGGTATGAGAGAGCAAGAGAGAGGGTATGAGAGAGCAAGAGAGAGGAAGAAGGAGAAGATAAATAAGAGGTGAAAGAGAAAGAGGAGGAGGACGAGATGGAGAAGGAGAAGGAGAAGAAGAAGAAGAGAAGGAGAAGAAGGAAAAGGGGAAGGAGATGGCTATGGAAAAGAAGAAGGAGAAGGAGAAGGAGAAGGAGAAGGAGATGGAGAAAGAGAAGGAGAAGAAGCCTTCTATTGGAGATGGAGATGGAGAAGGAGAAGGAGAAAGAGAAGGAGAAGGATAAGGTGAAGGAGAAGGAGAAGGAGAAAGAGAAGGAGAAGAAGCCTTCTATTGGGGATGGAGAAGGAGAAGGAGAGAGGGTAAGAGAGAGAGAGAGAGCGTGAGAGAGAGCGAGAGAGAGCGTGAGAGAGAGCGTGAGAGAGAGCGTGAGAGAGAGCGTGAGAGAGAGCGAGAGGGTGAAGAGGGGAATGGGTCCGGAAGGTTGCAGCGAGCCGGGGGGGGGGGGGTAAAGGTCAAAGGTCAAGGTTGTGCTGAAATTGGCAAAATTATACTACTCAAGAAAATATTCACTTTCACCAATGCAATAGTTTAACCACTGAGGCAGGAGTAGAATGTCAAATAATAGAGATTTAGCAATGCTCATGAGCTAGAGGCTTGGCATTGGCTGCTGTTGAATTTTTCAAAGCTCAGTGAGGAAAGCCATCGAAAACTACCTCACATCTTACTCCTACTTTGCGAAGTCTCTTCTTAGACCGGCCAAAGAGAGTTCCAACTAGCCTGAGCACTCATATTTTAATTTTGGATTAGAAGCCAGAGAGGCTACCTAACAGACTACTTCAACCATTCTGGTAGTTTTTGGTTATTTTCTCAATTCAATCTTAAAGAATTCAACTGCTTAAAAAAGCGGGTCGAATTGAGACCTCCTTTTTTAAAGTCTGTTGAAAAGAGTCCTTTCTAGAAGCTAAATTGTTAATGATCAACCGAGCCTGTCAGTTCCAAAACATAGTCTAAAACAGCTGTCAAAAGGAAAGAGTTACAAAATAGTCAGGCAAAAGTTACAAAATAGTCAATATAATATTATATTTTGTCACGCCTGGTTCAATATTTCAGCAGTACTGAGAATTTTTAGTAGAATCAAGATACAATAAAACAAATTTTAAAACAAAAAAAACCGACTTCAATGAAATAATACTCAAACGTATCTAATAATACTCACGTACTAAAAAGGTTAAAATAAAGTATTTACTTTAAACTGAGAAAATTTTAAATTTCATACAAGTAATCTTTTGAAGTCGGCGCCAAATTTCCTATAAACTTCTAAAATATAATATAATTACTCTGAGACGTTTCCCATGACAAAATACTTGAACAATCTAATATCAAAACTGACACTGTATTTCAGTGAAAGTGAGTGTAAATCCGGTGGTTCGGAACCCACCCAAAACTGTAGATCCAACTCATCAATCACCATTATCCAATTCATTACCCACGCAAAGGTCTCAGACCTATGTGGGCTTCATCCTCCAAAAAAATACAGTGTTAGTTTTGATATTAGATAGAATTTCTTATCAAGTTCATAAAATATTTGGCGCTGACTTCAAAAGATTACTTGTATGAAATTTAAAATTTTCTCAGTTTAAAGTAAATACTTTATTTCAAACTTTTTAGTACGTGAGTATTATATTAAATGTTTGAGTATCATTTCATTGAAGTCAGTTTCTTTTTTTGTTTTAAAATTTGTTTTATTTTAAGCTTTTTAGTTGAATTTTCAAATTTTGAAAACATGAGAAATTTCTTAAAGCCTACATTATGAAATATTTATCAAATTAGCAAGCCAATATAATATCCAAACTCAAGTACGGTAACTAAAAATCCACCCATAAGGATAGATAAACTAAGGAAAATTCTACAACGCTTTATTTAATGTGGAATATTATACTTGAGAAAATTATAATAGCGAAATGCTTCTTAAAAGTGAAATGGCTTTTGATTCATTTTGATGTGGTCCCTTTCAGAATATACGGTACCTACGTTGAAATTGTAGGCCTATATTATGTTACAAGTGCGGGAAATTGTGTTTAATGTATGATAAGTTAACGCACGAGACGAAGTCGAGTGCGCTATTATCATACGAGTATGGTAAACATCTTCCTGGGCGAGTTATGTACGATATATTCCGTGATACTAACTTAGTCTAAAATATAAAAAACATAAACTTTGAGCTAGTACAACAAGCATCATCAAACATAACCTCAAAATCAATCACATCAGTGAAACTAAAAATACTTCTAAGATCAGCTGTTTTTCCAAATTCTCTGTGAATTGGCAATTATTACGAAAAATTAAAAAATTACGAAAAAATCTTTTCCTACAACACTGCTCGTAAAGTAGTTCTTTACGTACTGAAAACTAATTGTAAAATACCTCTTTACTGCTCAGCAAGCGGTAAAGTACTTTACGCTCGCCAGCTGTTTTCTTTACGCTTCTGTTTTGATTTTGATGCCTTCTCATTGGTGGATCATGGAATCCGTGAAATTCACATAACCTCAACAATGGCGAACGCTAACCAAATCCGCGCACGGTCTGTGATGTTACAAACTACAAGCTTTTATTGTGTTTGAATCCAGAACTTCAGTTGTAGGAAAAATATTGTATGTAATTCGCGCGTGAAGCTTCTTTATTGCTCTCGCAAAATTACTGCGTTCCGCTATGCATCACGCATTAAATGTTTTGGCTTGAGCAATAAAGTCGCGCTTCACGCTCTTAATACATAATAGTTATTTATGTATTAAGAGCGTGAAGCGCGACTTTATCGCTTGAGCCAAAACATTTACTGCGCGACGCGTAGCGGAGCGCAGTAATTTTGCGAGAGCGATAAAGAAGCTTCACGCGCGAATTGCATACATTATTTTTCCAAAAACTGTAGTTCTGGATTCCAACACAATAAAAGCTTGTAGTTTGTAGCATCACAGACCATGCGCGGATTTGGTTAGCGTTCGCCTTTTTTGAGGTTATGTGAATTTCACGGATTCAGTGATCCACCAATGAGAAGACATCAAAATCAAAACAGAAGCGTAAAGAAAACAGCTGGCGAGCGTAAAGTACTTTACCGCTTGCGGAGCAGTAAAGATGTATTTTACAATTAGTTTTCAGTACGTAAAGAACTACTTTACGAGCAGTTGTAGGAAAATAACTATCTTATTCTCAATTCAAATAAAGTTCACGTGATTGCTTAAAACGGGACATTACAGGCTTGTTTCACACTGAACCAGCTTTGGGTAACCGATGTCGTTTACCCGGCATACGAGTAAATCATATGATTGCATCATATGATTTCGAAGATCGTCTAGATGTGAAGCGCTCCATATGATCAGCCTGGTAAACGACACTGGTTATCCGACTGGTGGTTATGTGTGGAACTATCCTATTTAAACTTGATTGAAATGAAGACATCGAAGAATGCTCCTTTTTGTTTAATATTGGGCTAAGTATTGGGCCGATCCTTGCGAAGCTTGGATGGGACCAGCGCTGAGCGACGCTCTTTCATTTAAAAAAAATTCATCGAAATCGGTTCAATAGTGTTCGAATGATTGATGTACAAACATAAAAAAAAAACAGGTCGAATATAGAACCTTGTTCTTTTTGGAAGTCTGTTAAAAAACAGAATTAAATAGTGACTTAGAAATAGAATAAGACAGTACTATTATGAAGATCTAGCCTAAAGTAACCTTCAGACCAGCATGTTTCTCAAAAACCTGTTAATTATAGTAAAACACATACTTCTCATAAAATTAGTTTTAATCTATCATTTTGTAATAAGAACAAGTCTATAAATCATAAATTATTCTAGTTCTGAAATTCAATAAAATTAACACAGAATTTTCACGAACATGTGCTAAAAACTCAACTTTCAAATACGAATATTTAAAAAACTACCGAATTTTATGACTAAAAACAAAGTTCAGAACCAGAAAGAACAAATTTTGTAGAATGTTACCTGTAATTTTGAAGTCCAAATTAGTCAAAAAAGTCACTTTGTAAATAAATCGTATCAAACTTGTAGAATTAGTCAAAAGCATGCTAGTGAGAGTAGAAAAACAAACTCCTATTAATTAAAATAAATCAGTCGCAGTGTTTATGTAAGTCTCTGTGGGATTATGTTCAACTTTTAGGATTTTTAGTGTGGATTTTTTGGTTTTGTGAAGAAATTTCGGAATTAGTTTGTTTAATTTCGTGACGTAAACGTCTTGATCTACAGTTTATCAGCCCACAGGTATAAAAGCGTCCAGGCTGACACAGATCGAAGCAGTCAAATTCCGAGCTTTCAGGGAGTCAGTTATATAAATATGTTATTTGTGATTTTTGTATCCGGTGAGTCAAATCTTTCACTTTATTGAAAGTCATTACTTGTTTCAATATCAAAATTTCTAATTATTGAAAAGGATTGTGAACATAATTTTCAAATTCCAAGCCTACTGAACATTTTATCCAATCAAATTTCTGGAAATTATATTTAAAGAAACTGAACTAAAATCAAATTTATGAATAAATTCAGGATAATCATTTCTCAAAATTATTAGAAACCAGCAGTTAAATAAATTGAATTTGGAACGAATTGATTTTTAATTTGTGAAAGAGGCATTATTATAAGTTTCTTGAGGACAGAAGTGCAGTTTGAAAGACTTTAAATTATCCTGATGATTTGAAAGAAATCGTAGAGGTGATTACTGGAGTGCGACGATATTTGATTTTATTTATTGTAAAATTTTGCTGTTGGTCTTGCCACACCTTAGCTGCTAAAAACGTTTCAGATTAGACTGGCTGGACGACAACAATCCATGTAAACAGCGTTCACCGCCAAACAACACCCGTTGGCGAACTGTAGACCGTCACTCAACGTTCGAGACCCCATCGCCCGCACTGGCTCGAGCACGGGCCGTATAAGCAGCCGCATCAGTTCCTGAATCCAGGACCGCATCGACCGTCCCGAGTCCATACGTGCGGGAGCGACACGCTCTCACATCGCCTACGACTTCATCTGTGCCGGAGCACAGAACACTTCCAGGACATATCAGGAAAAACCCACGGCAGTTCCCGGGTCCATACGTGCGGGTCATGCCATTCACAACTTCAACTGTGCTGGTGCACATATATCTTCAGAAATCCATCAAAACCAGGCCATATTCGCAAAGATTTAAAAAAAAACTAAAATTCAAGAGATCTTTCTCACCAGTTAGATGATTGTAATGTATTGAGAAATCATATGTTATTTACGATGTTTCCCTGGTTGCTATGGACTTTTCGAATAAACAGTTTAGTTCTTGATCTGGCCTAATGGCATCAAGTAAACTCTTGTTTTCTTTTTTTCGAGAAATAAACGATACTTAACAATGGCGACGAGGATGGGATAAATTTCATGTGAAAAAATATTAAGAAGAACTTAATTAAAAAGTCAAATATTGCTGCTGTATTTTGGATGTTAACTTACATGAATAAATGTAATCAATGTCTTATTCTGTTAATTTTACTCCCTTCATCACTTTTATGTCACCATACATGACAATATATTATATATTATCATACACGACAATATAGTTTGACTCCATTTTCACTTCTTTGACCAATAAGCATGCATACAAAACAACTGAAAAAATTGTTAAAAAGTTCTGCATAGAGCGAAATTTATTGCGGAAAACGAAAGCTGAAATCATAAGTACTTGAAAAGACTCCTACTCCAGGTACTTGGTTACTGGAGCAACTTTATCCTGCATCGGAAATCCCACATTTGCTCTGAAATATTGATTCCATTTCTGCAATTATTGAATGGTGTCACTCTAGCTAATGTGAAATCCACACTTTTAGATCAGCTCTGAGCTCTAGTGTCGCTCTAGCTCTCATAGTTTGGATGAGCCTTTGGAAATGTTAGAAGGCTCTCAAAAGGAAACCGGAATTAGTGAGCTTGAAAGAGTGGTCTGACCATCGTCAAAGGAACAAGCCGTCCATTTCAATCCAAGCTTGTCAAAAATGAGAGGGTTATTCTGGGAATTTTTCTGTAAAATTATTTATGAAAAGACAGCTTTTATAAGGAGTCATATATAACGAAACAGCTCCCTCGAAATTAATCAGAAATGGAATTATTATTATATGCCTATTCTTATTACGTGCTGAAAGCTGAGTCTGAAAATAATTTATTTCAGAAATGAACGTTTCGTCTGTGCTGAATAATGGCAATTGAAAACATTTGACTCGAAGGCATCATAAACATTGCCAGGCATCAACAAAAGCAGTGCATTTTCATTTGGAGACTTGTTAGAATAATGCCTTCCAGTTTAATTTTTATTAAAGGTAAGGGGTGAATAGTAAGGGAATGGTTCATCTCGATAGATATTGAATTGTAGCCCTGATAACAGAAAACATGGAAAATTAATGGTGGCTTCCAAGATTAAGAAACAAAGAAAACTTTATTCAATTAGGTTTGTTCCAATTTTAACGATAATAACACTGTTCGATTCAGCGATCAATAAGGTTTTAGGTGACTGAATAGTTTCCTTGAAAAAAAGAAAGTTGAATAGTTTTGGCTTCCTAGTATCCTAGAGGTAATAATTCTTAATCATGGCTTATCAATCAATACAACTAGGGGTGCTCTACTTTCGACCTACTCCAAGGGCAGTGTGAGATTTTGCTGACCTTTATATGCACTCCCACCCTTCCTCTCCTACCTTGTCAACCCCCCCGCCGTTTTTAGCATATCACTTTCTAGAAAAAACAGGCCGAAAAAGCTAAAATGTAGTACACATGTTCGGTTTAGGACATAATTACCCACGAAGTGATACCTTCGAAGAGTAGACTTTTTAAAGTAAAACCAATTTTTTCAGCTTTTCTCAAGAACTGTGTAACAAAAAAGTTGAAATTCGGTATCTATATTCAGTTGAGGACTTACACGCGTGCTAAGAAAAAGTTAATAAAAATTTCTTAAATAGGCTACAACCAAAATTGACAATTTCTAATTTTTTATTGCTGATGATTCCCACATGAGTCCGAGACTTGTGCGTGGGTAATGAGATGAATGATAACATATAGATGCCAGACGGAGGAGCGGGATTCGAACCCACGACCGCTGAAACGACAACAACCTGGAGTTGTGACGCCCCAATCAACTGCGCTAAGCGGCCTTAATTGTTTAATTGTTTAACGTTTCTCGAGAACTACGTTGCCAAAAACGTTTAAATATGGTAGAAATGTTTGGCTAAAAGGTTTTAGACGTGTTATAGGAAAGGGTTCCAAAATATTTCCTGAAGACTAGCCAAAAGCTGACAGTTCTTGAAAATCTAGTGTTTTTCAATGTTTTTGCCAAAAATGAATGATTTTCGAAAATTTTGTTGACCGTTTCTCAAGAACCACTTGGCCTAGGAAATCCCAATCGAACCTCCATTGTTTAAGTAAAAACATTTAAAGCTGGCATTTTTAGAAATATTTTCACTTTGCTATCTTTGATCCCCCACCTTCTCCTTATTGAAGTTCCAGAACAGTACCTAACTAAAATAATTCTTTCAAATGGGAGGCTTGGGGTGTTCATATAATTCTTGAAACATTGTCAATAAGTGATACCCCTTGATAGGGGGTTTGGGGTGCAGCCCCACGAAATGTTTAAAAAATCATCCCTCTAAAACCACATTTTTAGCGATTTCAGACCTTTTCTTCAACTTTTTTCTATCAAAAATTATCTTTAAATTTTTTTTAAAGTTCCACCTTTCTGTGTCTGGGTCTCCCCATAGTTACGCCTCTTTTCCAAGTGTATCTTATCTGGGGGAAGAGGTAATAGCCCCTAAACCCTTTCCCCTGGATAGGCATACGTGAGTGAACGAATTTTGTGATCTGCGATCCACAGGTCTCCGTCTAAAGGAGCAATAACTTAGTACAACACCGTCAGTATGGATCACGCATAAAATCGTGATCCGTATTGATAGTGTTGGGTCTGGCATTGAAATCATCCAGTAAGGCAGTGCCTTTAGCATTTCGCGTTATTTGGCATGGTAGACACCATTGAAAAATTCTTGTATATGTCAGTCAAGGTATTTAAACCTATAACCCTTGTATGTCAGTGGCCTCTATCAGTCATAATAGTTTTTTTATGACGTTAATTTATTACGGCTACAGTGAAATTTATTGAGTTATAATATCAGTTCAACTACTATAAATACGTTTGTTATTAAAGGAGTCAGAAAACATGACAAGGAAGAAGTAGAAAGAGAAAGAAAGATGAGAGTCACAAGAGAGGAGGATATTTCTGATTGAAGAAACAGATCTTCTCTCAAAGTAGCCTCCTTCTCGAGCCCATTGAATTATTTCTTCAGCGAGTTTGCATCAATATTTGCAGAGCAGTATCAAGTTATTTTCGCATTTCTATTTGCAAAAAAACCCTCACCGGAAACTCATTATAAAATGTTGACCTAAATGAGAAGGAAGTCTAGAATGTCTAGAATGACAATCATGCAGAAGCTGTCATAGCAATCAATATTCTTATGGAGAAAAAAGTAAACAATTGAAGTAATTCAAGCTAGCTCTTCCGTTTTCAATCATCATCAATATTATCACCACTATCATCATCATCATCAGACTATATTCCCTTTTCATTTAGTCATATTATTAGGACAGATCAGGGGCGTATTCAAGGGGGGGGGGGTCCCCGGGTCCAGACCCCCCCATTTGAGATGACTAAGCACGAGAAAGAATGATTTTTTTGCTGTAGGAAAGGTTCTTGAGAATAATTCTATACCAGTGATAATAATTCTAGTGAACAAAATTTAACCTAGATGGAATTAATATTACAATATTGCAGTGTTGAGAACTGAGCATGGCGGCTGTTATTGTAGCCATTATTGTAGCATGTTTAGTCTATCTTTATACGATAGAGGAGAGAACTTTAATGTATGGTACATTTTTATCGAGAAAGAGTGGGTTAGAACTTCATAACAAAACTGGGAGAATTCATTAGTCTAGAAAAAACCTATTATAGTAGCATAGCTCGCAAATGTTGACATTGTGAATTCTTTTTCCATGATAAATAACAAAATGATTTTATAGAATTGAGCTTTTCAACTGTCCAGAAGCTTAGTTTCTGCGTGGATCATGGTCGGTGTTGTAGTTAAATTGATAATTTCGTTCTCGGTCCTGGTACAATGCCATACAATCGTGCATTTATACAAGTTTTAATAATTATTTGAAATTACTGCCATTTAATATTAGTTTTTAATTTTTCAATTGGATTTTTGATTTCTCATTTTAAGTTTGTTTTGGCTGAAAAAAGAAAATATTCGCGTATAATCCATTACTTTTACGAAAAAACAGCTAAAACATAATTAATTAAAGAAACATCGACTTCATCCTCAAACAGTAGTTGTGGTAGTTCAGAAATCAATCAGGCGTGGGATTTCATCATTATGTTGAAACAAATTGAATCCAATCTCAGGGACTTGACTCATAATTTCTTTGAGAAGTTCATACTAGTCTTGCTGGTGAGATTTGGTAAATGTAAAGATTTAACACCATTTTCTGCAAATAATAAATTAAAAACGGTATTGGTTTTTCCAACATTGGATGGACCACACACAATTCAAAAGTATACTGTGTCTCATTTGTTTCTTTGTGTTCTTCTCATTTAAATACTTATCAAAGTTGATCAGTGCATGGTAGTTTTGATCTGTGCTGTTTAAACTTCATTTTTCAATACAGAAACAATATATAATTTTTTTTCAGACAACACTATTATTATCAATCCATGAATTGTATTTCGAATCAAAGCCCAACCATTTCACAAACAATTTGTTACCTTTCTTCTCTACCCTCTCAATAAGATACACATCAGGGAATTTGGTTTCTTCATTTCATACTCATAGAATGCAGGGTGCATTCAATGTATTGTTGTCTTCACCTAATCCCTTCACCTTTCATTTCACATGGGATGGGTGTCGAAAAATATGTTTTCTTTTTAAAAACATGGAGTTTGGAAATTGCAAAATGGGTTTTGCAACTTTTTAACATCTTAATTAATAAATTGAATCAGGTTAAAATTGGTGAACTACGGCTGCTGTGATACTTGCTGTAGTTACAAAGTGAATAAAAGTTTCAGGGTTTGATTGCTGGTAGGGGTATCGGAGAGTTTGATAATGATTTTAAAGTGAGAATTATCACCAGTTTCATGAACGTAACTATTGAGTTTACCAAAATCCCCGATACTTTTCCCACACAAATAAATTATAATACTGTAATAACGGAGACACATATTCTCCTACAACAGTTTTTTAAAAATAGAAGTCATTATAAGCAAGAAAATAATTCCCCTCTATTTTTGAGCTCCTTTATATTACCGAATCCCAAAACTGTCTACCTCGCGCTAAAATATCATAATTAATCATGTGGAATGGGACTCAAATCCTCTGCACTCCCACTGCTTTAAAATATCCAATTACTGATTGAAAGAGAAGTGATTTAAAACATTAAAGCATGTTTCCAATACTAAAAATACCTAATCAATCTAATTGCAGTTGCATCTTGAATATAGTAATCCATAAATTGAAGTTTTTCTGTTGATTTTAGTGAAGAATAAAATTTGAGTTATGTTTGGACGTTGTGAGCGTGTTAGGTATTACCCAACTACGAGTTTTATTTAATATTGATTTAGATGCATAGAAAAAATTATGTTCATCAATTTTCAATTTTAGAGTTATAAATTGAAAGGAATAGATTCTATTTTTAATGGATATTTCTTCTAAAAGAATACTCTTCAGTGAAACAAATGGGAAGTGATAGCCGCGAGGCGTAGCAGGTATCTGTTCAATCAGATAGAGATAAGCTGCGTTCTTGTAGATCCTGTTTGCAACGGTGACCGATTTGATTGGCCAGCAAAAAAGACATTATTTTCTGCTGTAAAATCACTTCCCGGTGGTTAGGAACCGACCTAAAACTGTAGGTCCAACTCATCAATCACCATCATCCAACTCATTACCCACGCACAGATCTCAGACCTATGTGGGCTTCATCCTCAGAAAAAAATGACATTTCGAAAACTGAGTGAATTTCCAATCTCACATCTGCTTGCTTGTAAACAATTCAGTTAGATAACATCCAGAAATATAAATAACTTGTAAGAAAAACGTTGATTTATATTTTCAACAAACAAAGAATTGGCAAGTCGACATGATTTACAATAGTGGAATTCGTGCAAAAAATGAATAGTCACCCATACAACTTCCTACACTCATCATGTAAAAATGTTTTTGAACGAGTGTTTCACTGCTGGAAACCCGTCTGGAAAAGATTTTGTTCGGGAAAGCGTTTCGAGAAAAACCTTAAAAAAGCACCTGGTGATCGGCGCTGCTGTGAATTTCTGTTATTTTATTCTGAATTTTCACCTTCCGAATTTCGTAAAATTACAATGACGTAATGACTGACTGACTACCGTACGAAACTGAAGAGAAATGAGAAATAAAAATGATTAATGTTATGGAATTCGTTGTTTTTATTAGTGGTGGAAATAAAATTTATCATCAGACAGATGAGTACCATAAAGCAACT
Source organism: Conomelus anceps (assembly GCA_948455865.1). NCBI lineage: Eukaryota > Metazoa > Arthropoda > Insecta > Hemiptera > Delphacidae > Conomelus > Conomelus anceps. The sequence goes on from OX418216.1 coordinate 100,152,876, forward strand.
AACTCTCTGAACTACTACAGCAGTTTGCGCCCGGGTAAGTATTTTGCCGGCCCTTAACTTAGTCAAAGCCGTAACTTCGGAAGGAAGATAATAAGTGTTTGTAAGTAGTACAGAATGATAACAATGATAAAAAGGTAACGTCACTATATTCAAATATAACCTTTTAGGTATCAAGAGCTGATAAGTTCAGTTTAGTTAGAGTGGCCAATAATAAAATGATTATTTATTGGAATATAAATGACAACAAATAAAATGTTATTTAATTTACTATTATTATTATTACTTTATTACTATTATTATTATTGTTGTTGTTGTAGTGTCGAATTTTGAAAGGCATTTTTTATTATAGATGTTTTTTGTTCGGCCAAGGGCTCTCTTTATTTTCTGGATGCGGACCTCTAGTGCCTTCTCTTCTTTCCCTGTTGGTTCTATAATTTCTTCAAGATATTGGAACTCAGTTTTTTTTTGAGGATGAAGCCCACATAGGCCTGAGACCTGTGCGTGGGTAATTTTTTTTTTTTTTTTTTTGTAGATTACGTCTTGGAGACTCCAGTTAAGGAGTATAAGACAAGTCAGATCAACAATATTATACACTAGATAACATAATTACTTCAATTAGTTGAGGTAAGGCTTAATTTTGATGTGAAAGGAACTCTTGTACACTATAAAAAGCTTTATCAACTAAATATTTCTTCAATTGTTTTTTAAATATTTCTATATTTTCAAGACTCTTCAAAAACTGCGGTAGCTTGTTGTAGAATTTCCTACCAATATAACTAGGTTTTTGTTTGAATAAGCTACTATTGTGACTCACCAAGTGATAATCTCCTCGGCTTCTTGTATTATAATCATGTACATCAAGATTTTGGTTAATATCATTCGTTTTTACATATAAAGTAGCTTCATACACATATAAGCAGGGTACAGTTAGGAGACCAAGTCTCTTGAACAACGGCCTACATGAATCTAATCTATTTACTCTTTCTATACACCTAACCGCTTTCTTTTGGATCTTAAACACCCTATCAAGATTTTGTTTTGATGAATTACCCCATACTAAGATAGCATACCTAATATGTGACAGTAAGAGACCATGGTAAGCTGTAAAAAGTAACTTTTTGTCATTCAATCTAGCGAGCTGTCGCAGGACAAATACCCCAGATGAAATTTTACTACATATTTTCTCAATGTATGGAGTCCATGTCAATCGTCTATCCAACGTAACTCCTAGAAATGCAATTTTTTCTTCCTGGTCTAATTGATTATCGTTTACAAACACGTTTATAGCCCTATCTTCATTTAAATTGTTTGTTTTTGAATTGAAGGTATTGGCATTTTTTACTATTTATAGTTAATTTCAACTGATTTAAAAATTGGACAATGGACTGCACACCTATATGGGCACTTATTTCTAAATTATCTAGAATGAAATTGCTGAAAATGAGTGATGTATCATCAGCAAATAAGAGGGCTCTACCACTAATTAATTCTTTAGGTAAACGGTTGACATACAACAAAAAAAGCAATGGACCTAGTATTGAACCCTGAGGCACTCCAGCTTGCACCTCTAATTTATTAGATTTATTCTTTACTATACTATTACCAACTACTGTAGCTAGTTCTACACATTGTTTTCTCCCAATAAGATATGATTCAAACCATTTCAGTTCAACCCCATTTACACCTACATTTTGCAGTATTTCCAATAAAGTTCTATGATTAACACAATCAAATGCCTTTGACAGATCTAAGAAGATTGCAGTAGCTTTATCACCTGAATCTATTATATCTATTAGTTTTTCAACTAGAGAAACTATGGCTGTTTTTGTTTATCTCCCTTTCTGGAAGCCATGCTGTTCATCACAGATGAAGTTAGCTTCTTGAAGGTGCAGAAGTAACCTATTTAGAACTACTCTTTCAAAAATTTTACTTATTACATTTAAAATACTAATGGGCCTAAAGTTTTCTACCTTTTCTCTATCACCACTTTTGAAGATTGGCAAGATCTTCCCCTCTTTTAAGTTATCTGGAAAAACACCTTGTTCTAATGAATGATTGATCAGATGAATCAAAGGGTCTAACAATTGATCTTTACATTCTTTCAGAATTTTACTGGATACCCCATCCATTCCTACAGTTTTTTTATTATTTAAACTATCAATGATATTTGACAACTCGTCTTGGCATACTGGGTGGAATTTTAATTCGTTCTGAATCCCCTCAGTATTCCTCATGTTTGCATCACTAATACCTGTATTAAGAGATTTTTGATGATCCTTAGCAACCAGTTGATAATATCTGTTAAAGAAATTACAAATGTCTACACTATCATCAATATATTTGTCATTTTCGTTAATTATTCTGGGGACACTAGTATAAGCATCTACATGAGCTACTTGCCTATTTTTGTTTATTACATCCCACACTGCTGTGTTAAAGTACACACTATTATTCAAAATTTCAGCTGTTTTCTTACATTTCGCTCTTTTCACTTCTCTTGTATAATTTTTCTTTAGAGCTTTGTAATTATCTTCGCTTAACATATTTCTAGATAGTTTGAATCCATCATATGCATCTTTAACCCTATTTCTTTCTGCAAGGATATCATCAGTTATCCACTCTTCAATCTTGTCTAATTTGTTCTTTACAGGGAATTTTTTAACTGGACAACTCATAGTAATATGAAACCTTAAAATATTAATGAAACTATCATATTTGTCATTTAAACTATTGCTATTGTAAACCCTACTCCAGTTTTCTTGTAGCAGATTCTGCTTCAAACAATCGATATTCCCCTGTTCACATTGTTGAATTTCTTTCATTAGTCTACTCTTTTTAATTGATTTATGACCTTGCAACCCCATTTCTAAGATTTGATAGTCATGATCAGATAGTTCCGAGCCGCCTAATCTTGTTTTAGAGTAATCTATATTAGTAAGGATGTTATCAATTATTGTTTGTGATGTTCTTGTGACTCTGGTATATTCATGAACTTTTATTTCCAAGTTATTCATGTATATAATATCCTTTAAATCTTCTGTCATTTTATTCTGTGTTGCAAAGTCTGTATTGAAATCTCCCGCTACAATAACGTTTGTAAAACGAGTAGTAGTAATCTCTAAAAGCCTATTGAATAGTTCACAAAAATTGTTCCATTCCCCATTTGGTGACCTGTAAATACCTAACACCGCTACTTCGAAATTATTGTCGATTTTTACTCTCAAACCAGTAACTTCTAAATCCATTTCCACAACAAATTTCTCTACATATTCTAAATTAAATGTTTGCATATTCTTAGCATTTTTAGTGAAGATAGCTACTCCCCCACTTCGATGAGATGTCCAGCAATACGACGTTTTCAATGAAGAGTTTGGAATATTAAGTTGTGACAATCATCTTCTTTTAAACCATGCTCTGTGAAAATATCTATATCAGGAGCCTCTTCTTTAAAAATACTTCGAATCTATCTATTTTGTTACGAATGTATTGAATATTCTGATGGAACACAGTGAGTACCGGTACTTCCCTATCATCCCTTATTACTTTATCGTTGCTTTTGCATATTGAAGTAGATTTACTTAATCTCTTAGAATCTTGAGAGCCTATCAGATTGCTACAAGAGTTCCTTCCACTAGTGCTATCCTGATTTTTTGATCGATTAACGTCTTTTAATACAATTGAAGATAGGAATTTATCATCTGAAACTAGTTTCCCTTCCCGGTTTTGAGCCACTTTACTAAAAAAGGTTCGTTAGATGATTGTTTAGGAGAATTATTGACAGTAGATTGCAAACGACTTTCAATCAGCTCTGCCAGCCTATTACAAAATATTACTTTGCCAGATTGATTTAGATGTAGACCATGATTAGTGATGAGTTGGATGATGGTGATTTATGAGTTGGACCTACAGTTTTAGGTGGGTTCCGAACCACCGGGAAGTGATTTTTAGCAGAGAACAGTGTCTTTTTTGCTGGCCAATCTAATCGGTCACCGTTACAAACAGGACCTACGAGAACGCAGCTTATCTATCTGATTGAACAGATACCTGCTACGGCTCGCAGCTATCACTTCCCTTACTTTTAAAGTTACTTTATCATTAATTGTAACAAATTCCGTGTTCAAATTCTGTGGGTTGCAGTGGTGCACATTACCTTGATTTTTGAGAAGGAGATTTGCAAGCCGAATTTTTCTGAACATTTCATGAGGGTTTCGATTCGACTGATAGCCTGTTGCTCGTTTGTTGCAAGGATTGTAAGGTCGTCTGCAAAAGCAAGACAGGAGATTTTTATCTGTCTTCTTGTCACACTATTATTATTATTATTAGACGTGAAACTTCCAAAGTGGAAGATGCTGGATAAAAATGGTTCATTTTTTGGACTTCTTCTTGTTTGACTACCAGCTTTTCATTTTTTGTGCGAATTTAGATATTCTTTCTTCGCTCCATTTTGTTCCAACTCTTGAAGGTTTTGTCTCTGGTATAACTCCCCCTTTATTGAGTCTTATTCTGAAGTTTTTTCTATTGTAAATTTCTTTGTTGGTTGTTTTGGTCGGTACTAGGCATTTTTAAACCTTTTTTTTATCCGTTCTCCTCCATTGAAAGTGACACAACATAGTTTACAATTATTTTTGTTAGTCTATGGTCTTGAAGCCTCATAATGTGACCATAAAATTAAAGGTGTCTTTTCCTCATATCTGTCTCTGTATTAGAATATTCTTTAACATTAGCCGTTCTCTGTAATCAATATTCGTTTTCTGTCCGCTTTGGTCTAAGGATTTTCCTATTTTTCTTTCTTCCTTCTTTAGATTTTCCATATCCATTTTCCTGTTCAGGGACAGGGTCTTGCTGGCATATGACATTGCTGGTTTGATTACTGTATTGTAATGTCTAACTTTTCCATGAAGAGATAACTTTTTTACTATAGGTACATCGCACCATTCCTAGGCCTTTATGAGCTTTCTGTATTCTATCTTGTTTGAATATTTTTCTGAGATAACTAGAGGATTTGTTAATTATCATTCTTAGTTCCCAGTTAGATTAGCTTCCAGTGTCTTTATTCTTTCTGTTTTATTGCAATTTCATAAGAATCCGCCATAATTGCTAGGTCATCTGCAAAAGCGAAGTAGGGGATTTGTTAATTATCATTCTTAGTTCCCAGTGAGATTGGCTTCCAGTGTCTTTCTTCTTTCAGTTTCTTCTTCCATAATTTGCTATTATTATTATTATTATTATTATTAGCATAATAATAATAATAATAATAATAATAATAATAATAATAATAATAATAGTAATAATAATAATAATAGTAATAATAATAATAATAATAATAATAATAATAATAATAATAATAATAATAATAATAATAATAATAATAATAATAATAATAACTATCACCGTCGTGATAGTACCAATAGTAATAAGTGTGGGAGGACTGATGCTGAAGTCAGCTGTAGAGAGCTGTAAATCGATTGGCCTTACAGAGACTCTGATGGTAAATTAAAATTCAAATTTTTATGCAACACATCTCAGAAAGTACCAGGAGCTAGCATTTGAGCTGAAAGATATGTATGGATTAAACAGTGCAAGGATAGTACCAATAGTAATAAGTGTGGGAGGACTGATGCTGAAGTCAGCTGTAGAGAGCTGTAAATCGATTGGCCTTACAGAGACTCTGATGGAGAAAATGCAGAAGTCTGTTCTGTTGGATACATCACGCATAGTGCGCCAAATACTGCAATGTACTCGATAATCCCTTGATGTACAAAATGATAATAGTAGTCATGAGATGGAGATTGCATGTCAATGCCCCTTCATCCAAAGAACTAACCGCAAATGCGAGATAACAAGGAAATAATAATAATAATAATAATAATAATAATAATTATTATTATTATTATTATTATATATTTTTTTATTTCCATTGAACTAACAAGTTTTTATTTTCTACCTTGTCTTCCAATCCACCCAAATGTCCACAAACAATAGCGTGAAATTATTCCTACATAGAAACGGAAAGTAAGGAAAAATTTTTCAAAAGAAACAACAGCTTCACGAATTGAACTTTGTCTTTAATTTCGTAAAACGTGTATAGGCAACTCAGGCAAGAAGTGCCGTTATGCTGCAGTACTTCTGAATGCTTCGAAAGTTGACTTTAGAGGCCTGTTACATAACCATAAATTTAAAAAATAATTTCGTTGGTATAGCACTTATGTTTGCATTATAATTCTTCATATGAAATCGAGTCTTATAATAGTTTTCACTGGTAAATTAAAATTCAAATTTTTATGCAACACATCTCAGAGCTGAAGTTTAAAAATCTGGCTGACCTGCCGTCAGACCTAACATCGAGTTCTAGAGCAACATTAATTGAGCAGAGCAGTGTCAATCAAGTCTATATCAAATTGCCCAGCTGGGGCCTCCAGGACCCCTTATTGCTCCATCTTATGAGGAGCAATACCTCTAGAGGCGTCTTAGAAGCCTCTCAGAAACCTAGCGCTCCGGGCTCTTTGGGCTTGTTTTTATTTTTCGGAGGATGAAGCCCACATAGTGTGGGACCTGTACGTGGGTAATGAGCTGAATGATGGTGATCGATGAGTTGGACCTACAGTTTTAGGTTGGTTCCGAACCACCAGGAAGCTTTTTTACAGCAGAGAATAGAGTACACTGTAGTTATGTGAATTAAAAATTCAAATAAAAGAAGGGACTCCGGCTTTGTGCCTTCAAGGACCCCTTATTATCCCAATTTTAGGCCTCTAGGGGCTGCAATGTTGGTGGGTTCCTGTATTTTTGGTGCCCCTAAACATGGTTTTGAATGGCCCTCAGGCCACTTGAATGAAGTTCGACACAGTTGGCTTGAAGGAGAAAAGATTCCTTCATATTTCTGCGGACCGGCTTCAAATGGTCATTTCTGTCACTGTTCAGTTTTAATCTTATTTTATTGATAACCAAGGCGCTCCAACAGCCCATAGAATTGTTCATTGTGATTGTAAAATGTGTCATGCCATGAATCAATCAACAAATAATATGAGAGAAGTTGTTGATTACCACAAAAAGCTTAGAGTTGTACTTTCAAGACCTGGAAAACAATTGTTTTCTCCGGGGGAGAGCCCTCAGACACTCCACACCCTCTCCCATTTCTAGGGTTACGTCACTATCCGCATGTAATTAAAAAATTACTAAAAATTGAAATTTTGAATTTTATGTGCTGTTAATTCAAAATTAAATTAAATATTTTGATTTCTTTTTGCACATTCTCTAGTTGCAAGTTGAATCAAGCTCTATTCAGTCAGTATAATATTTTTTTATATTCTTACACATTTCACATATTCCAGTATAAGTGAATAGTTCGATGTGAATTCAAGAGATTAGACAAAAATAGAAGATACGTTTATTGTATTCTTCAAGGCTCTTTCTGGTGCCATTCAGTGCCACCAGAGAGAGCCTTAAAGAATACAATAAACTTCTATCAAAAGCTTCCACAAGTTTTTCATTGAATGGCTTTCAGTTGGCCTACACTCGAACTTTATCTTTAAATTGAAAAGACAGTTTAAATTAGTTACACAGATACTTTTGATTACTGTAGGCTACTAGGCATAGCTGGAAGAAATATTTATTTAATGCTATTTGGAAAGTCGTGTCACTGAAAATTGGTATTTAGGGTGAAGGGGGAACCAGTGGCGAGGCGTGGACTCCTTCACCGTCATCGCAGGGGGGTTCTCCCACCAACGCTAAAAGGGGTCCAAAGGCCCTTCCAAGGAAAATGTTTAAAAATTCGAGGCGAATTGGTGACTTTTGAAGCTTTTGAGCATCTGAAATCTCTCCTCTGAATAGGCCTAACAAAAGGCAAAGACCCAATTCAAAAGGCAGAGAACTAAAAAGTATTTTATACAATTGCACCTCTTGCGTAATATATTATATCTTCCCCACTACCATAGACCGACGATGGATAATATAGGAAAAAACGCAAAAACAGCCGAAATAATAGGCTCTGAAATGATGCACTCACTCGATCTAATTTATTAAAATAAATTTAGCTATCTAATGAATAATAAATGGTTTAACAATAGATCACACTCTAAAAATATAAAAACATTAACTAAATTGCAAAACAATAATAAGCCTATTTTAAAAGTTGAATAATTTAGCATACGCGAAATTCCCGTTGTTTCCACAACGCTGTAACTGCAGCTGAGGGTGGACTGGGAATGAGTAAGCATGAGGAGGCAGCTACCGAAAACCCACGACAGTGGCCGAGAACGCACAGCCTTATTCATCGCAGCCGGTTGCGATGTATCACAAGCATTACTTGAATGGTTTAAAAACTGGTGATAGGGGGAATCGAGCCAGGCGCGGGAGGAGACTGGTGTGATTCACAAGCCTTTTGCGCTTCATTATACATATTGAGCGTTTACTCGTCATATTCTTATTGGTTTTTGATACAATTTTCACAGTTTTTGAACATATTTCTGGGCTTTGAAGCCTACAAATGTTCATTATTTAAGAGTAGATATTATTTCAATATTATAAGTCCTATTTCTCTACTCATCGCCGGATCAAACGATGACCGGACGCCTCGCCACTGGGGGGAACGGAGCCTCCAGCCAAAACTCAGCCCCGTGTCACAAAAGGTCTCTGTGTGGCCCTGATTGTAAGAATAATTCAAAACCACTATAACTTGTTAAATTGGCATTATATAAATAGTAACCGCTTTGTTTTTCGGGACCTAAAATCTATAATAGGTTGCCAGCCAAGGTACTGAAAACTAAATTTTTTTTCTATTTTCAAGAGAATTGAAAAAATGGCTTCTGTCATTGGATAATGTAGAATTCTTGCTGAATGTTCAAGGGTGAAATATTGGTCGAGCATTGTTAATTTTTATTTTTTAGGTTTTTTGTTTTTCCAGCATTATTTATAAAAAATAATAATACGTTTGAATTTTGTTTTTTTAAGTTTCTAATGAAATGAAAAGAGGATTGATAATTTTTTTTTAAATTAATGTGCAATGTATTTGCTTTTAGCACGATCTCCAATTATTTATAATATGCAATGTGAAAGAACCTCTACACAGGCTGAAGCTCTCAGAGGCGCTATATTTTTCTTGAAAATGTTTTCATTTATCTATTTCTATTCTTTTATTTTAATTTTTCCCATTAATTTCTTTGCATAATATAATTATTCCAATGTCCTATTTATTGTGTTGTAAGGTATAACATAGTAACTATATTTTGTGTTATGTCTGAAATGTTTTCAAGAAAATTTCTTCCTTTCTTTCTATTTAATCCATCAACTAACAATATACGAAAAGCGGGCTTAAGTTATCAAACAAACGATTCATGAAAGCAATAATTAATCAAATTCAAGCTTTCGCATTACCCAATTTACAAAACTTTATTTTTATAAATACTCCTATGAAATTATTGATTTTGAGCCTCAAATCAAGTTCCCAGCATCGAAAATCCCTAGTTTTCCCCTCAATGTAGACTAAAATGAATGGATTTAAGCTTTTCTAGTCATGAGTCTAGAATCAGTTAAAATACGATTTCAGGGGTATCATTTTTATCAAAATTTTCCCAGTGGTGGACCCCCGGTCTCCCAGACGGAAAGGGGCCCAAAATCTCCCCCCATTTCGAAATTTTCGCTATTCTACTGCGTACGTCTGACAGAAAGAACGTTTATTCTTTATTTATTAATGAAATGGATCAGCTGTAGAAGAGCTACATAAAGAAGAGCTTTTTAAAGCTATACATTTTCCGAAAAAAACCGTTTTCGAGGTTTTGTTCAAAATATATAATTATTTTGGTCTTCAAAATGGCGGCGATTTTAGATTTTTTGGCATGTTGCCAAGGTGGGATTCATGGTGATGATTAAGGGCAATCTTAGCTATGCATCATTTTCAAAAAATCGAACGTGTTGCAATTAGTGGTTTACCACTTTAATTGATCCACTAATAATGAGTGATAGTGGAAGATTGGCTTGGCTTGTCAACTACTGAGTCAATTCGTTTTAATCGTTTATTGAAAAACTATATATTTTGCACATTTTCTTGAAAACTACTGAACCGATTTCCTAGAGACTTTGTGTTTTCATTTTGTTAGTTTGAAGTTGAATATTGACACAGGGATTTCTTAGAACTAGGTCTAGAAAAAGTTTTACAGTAGAAAAATTGATGAGAATTTGAAGATATTTGTAACAGTAGACTAAAAATGCTTTTCCCTGTCATGAGTGATTATTTTGTAAAATGCTTCTGTTAAAGTACTCTGAATATATTAAAGAATAAAGAACAGCTTGTGGGGATTGATTCAATGTTTTTTGAGAAAAAATGCATTACGTCAAAATTACTAGTATGTAGGGATAGATTTTCCGTGTGTCGTTAACCGAAACATTGATTAAGACTGGTCGATTTTCCAAGCTCAATAGTCTTTTCTAGTTTATGTTCATTCGGTATAATTTTATCAAAAATATGATCATACTTTTCAAACTGCTGTAAAAAATTAGAATAGAAAGTTTATTTCCGATGCAAAGCAGAAATTTTGTTTGAGAACAAACATTACAAATAGCAGCATTCCGTACGTAGTGGAGCACAGAAGAAATAACGTACAAAGTTTTATTGCATCAGCTTCACCATTATAATCCACTTTTCTATGTACTATAGCAGCAGAATACTTTAGAAAATAATTATTTAAATGATCACTGAATCTTCTTCAAGGACTCTGCGGGGAAATTGCTGTTCATTCTGGGACGTACTTGTAGCTAGGCTGTTCAGTGCCCCGGGCAACTACACATTTTTGCACCTCCACCCCGTCCACCATCATTGCTATTTGTATCATAGCTACTCTGGCAATCTTATCTTATAAATTGTTATTGATTTCTCGTAACGGTCTGATTTAATTAACTTCACAATTAATGAAGATCCCAAAATGTTTGACATATTCCAAAACCTCCTAAGTCTCACCAAATCCACATGTTTATAGTTTCAAATCATTTGTATCGGAAGAGATTCAATAAGTAGTATTTTTTATAACACATTTTTAAGAAAATTAAAAAAGTCTTTACAAACATTGAATGCCACATTTTACTTTCCAATTTATGTAATGATTCTAGGATTTTGCTGAGGTCGGCCTTCCGTGCCATACCTGATTGGATAGATAATGGTGGACCTGAATGGACAGATGGTACCGTAAGTGATAGCCGTGAGCCGTAGCAGGTATCTGTTCAATCAGATAGAGGTAAGCTGCGTTTTCCTAGGGACTCTCTGAAGTGTGGCAGCAAAAAAGACACTGTTCTCTGCTGTAAAATCACTTCCTGGTGGTTCGCAACCCACCTAAAACTGTGGGTCCAGCTCATCAATCACCATCATTCAACTCATTACCCACGCACAGGTCTCAGACCTATGTGAACTTCATCCTCCAAAAAAATTGAAGAAAAAAAATTTATAATGAAAGTGGTCCAAGCCGGCCTTTCATCATATTATGCCGAATTCTAGAAATAGGTTTTTGTTTTTAAATGTTCTCCCATTGGCAACAGTAAACACTGTCAATAAGGACAATGGACACATTACATAATGGTAATGAACAAGTATATAAATCAAACCCAATAGTAAGAGACTATCTGAATTGAATTTGGAAATTTTTATATATTTGTTATATGAAGTCCACTCATGATGGATGATAAAGACTGATGGGTTTAACCTACAGTTTTAGGTGGATCCCGAACCACTGGGAAGTGATTTTATAGCAGAGAAAAGGCCCATGCTCTTGTGACTGAACTGACACATGAAACTGTCTCTGAAATCAGTGGAAATCAACTGTCACTTGAAATCTTTTTTCCTGTCCAGGAGAGAAATCAAATTTTGGGTTTCTATCCCCCCAATTCTTCAAGATGATTTGCCGCCCTCGAAAATGTTCCACTCTGACGGCCGCCCTACTTACCTAGTGGATATATAACTCACTCAAGATCCATGGCCGGCCTTGCTTCAATTTCCTTGCCATGGCGTTTTAAACACATTATAATGTAGAAATGTTGAAACGCTACATGCTAAAATGCTTTAGCGCTAGTTTTTAATAGGCTTCGGCTGCTGCGCCCCTATACTGGAAGCCATGCGCCCTCTGGCCACTGCCCTGTGCAAAATATTACTACGTCACTTGTTTTTGACTGAATCAAGAGATTGGCTGCAAACAATACCCACATATCCGTTATTTGGTTTGGTTATCATTCCTTGTTTGGTTTTTAATTAGGATTATCCATTTTTAAAACTATTTTTAAAGCTGATTCTAAAATTATTTTCTTTTACAGCCGATTTGGCGCCTTCCCACATATCCTTGCGCTCGGGTTTCCCCTCCCTCCTACACAGTTGTTAATTTAGCGTTACCCTGGCAAGAAGACTAGTATTTAAGTTGGCATTGAAACTTGCCAATTGGTTCCTTTACGTTTTTGTTCAGTTTTCTGTGATTTGAAAAAGCGAAACGTAAGTGTAATGTCTGTTCACCCAACAGTTTACCCAAACATCCCAATTTTTATCCATTTGTGACACGATATTCCACTTTCATTCTTCTTCTACCGACAATGATCATCCGCAATTTTCTACCTTGCACCGCTTTCCAAATCTCCATTAGCAGACGACGTGAACCGAAGCGAAGCGAAGAAATTCAAGGCGAAAAACTTTGAAAATTGGTGGAAGAGACCAGTTACAAAAAGCGGCGAAAGAACAATCCGTGAGATTAGTAAAAGTTGGAAAACTTTTGGCACCGTAAAAGACAAAGTATTACTTGCGTACCCGTATCTGACACGCCCCCTTTTTTGTAGATTGGTGGGGCAGGGGAGTGAAGAAGTAGCAATGGTACAAGCAGGTACCCCCATCCTCTCTCATACTCTGGTTTTCGCGCACTCAACATCATTTCAAAGTTTCGAGCCCCTAAGCAGCCGATGGAGATTAAAAACCCCTCATCTTATTCTCTGTTCTTAGCAAACCCCCTTCCAACAACCAGCAATACATCACCTGATCTTTTTGTGCCGCGATAAAATATTCAGCAAACTTCAATTCGATCGGAAGAGTTAGAACTGATCTACAAACTTTGATATTATCTGGAAGAGTTGATTCAGATGGCACCAACTACTTAAATTAGAATCTATGTTAATTGATTTCTAATGGAATTTTGTTGACCGTGAGTGGCTATTGAGGTAAATAATAATTTGTTATTATGTGCTATAAGTTTATCAGTCATGTTCTATAGAACTAGCACATCTAGCTGGATTTACAAATATATATAGTGGATAATTCAATTGGACTAAATAATATTAGATCTGAAAGGAAAATTTTTAGAGGTATTTCAAGATATATTAAAAAATGCCTCTTTTTAAAAGACAGTTTTCTGTTGGCACATAATTTCAGGAATAATATGGCTGCCGCGACTAGCCTGTGAGAAGTCTAAATGAAGTCTTATCTTTATTTATCTGGTCTAAACAGCAAGCCAACGACGTTTGACAAATTTTTAGACTACATTCCCCATGTTTTTGCCAATATACAGCTCAAATGGGCATTTGGGGAAGTGATTTGCAACGAGCCGTGCTAGGTATCCTTTCAGTCAGATAACGCTCAGTCATGAACGCTCAGGCTGCACGTGACCGCTTTGACTTTATCAGCAAAAAAGACTACTGCAAATCACTTACTGGTGGTTCGAAACCCACCTGATACTGTAGGTTCAACCCATCAATAATCATCGCTCAACTCATTATCCACACGCAGGTCGACCTGTGTGGGCTTCATCCTCCGAAAAAATGTTGCTAAAATGACTTGAAAATTCGTTTAGAATGTTTTATAAATTAGTAAAATTTTGTCTTTATTTATCTATTTTGAATACAATTATAACATTTCCGTTTAAAATACAATTTGTATTAGAAAGCCAGCCGCTGCAGCCATATGTTATTATGTCTGATATCATCTCTATATATAAAAATGAATGTCTGTCTGTATGTATGTATGTATGTGTGTTCCCTATAGACTCCAAAACTACTTGACAGATCGGCATGAAACTTTGGGAATATGTTGTGTGAATATTGGGGATGGTTTCTGACCATAAATTTCAATAGGGGAGCTAATAATTATTATTAATTAAACCATTTTATAGACTTAACCTACTGAACTTGCCAGCCAAACAGCTTAAAGGAACAGCTGATATAAGTCAACAGTTTTTAATCATATGGCAGGCCCCTTAGTGGCGTTATTTACGCTGTCTTTGAACAGCAAAAGACTTTGCACTTTGCATGTAGGCTACCGTACAGTTGGAGCCTTGCAATATGTAGGAAACATACGACAGGGTATGATGAAATGTAATTATGTCAGGTTTATGACATCTGTTAACCAATGCAGCTAGAAATTTGAAATGCAGCCTCAGCGGGAGGTGGCGAATAATAAAATAAAATACTCCTTTCGCAGGACCTGCAAAACTTAGCGAATTTCTGTATTTTTTTCAAATATTTATGAATATCTATAGGCTATATATTTTTTTAATTTCTGGAAAAAAACACGAAGCGTTCTGTACTCTAGGGACCCCAAAACAAGTTTATATCGAGGTTCAGGGTGAAAGTAGCACATCACGACCAACTGCAATATTTACATTTCAAGAAATTCGCTCAAACCCAATAAAATAATTTTTTTGGAAATTTCAAAATGGATGGATGTTCTGCCTCAATAAAATTGACTTATTTTAAAGCGTAATAAAGAGCATCAACACAGAGAATCAATTTTAGAAAATTTCAAAATTCAAAATTTTTGCCCATGCCCATGCTAATTTACGTACTCAATCAGGGTTTGAAATTAAAAAAAAACTAGCTCCATATTCGCTTTTATCACCAAAAAATACTGATAACTAATCACTTTTTTCATATTGCACAGAAATTGACAAATTAAAAAAATTTCGACGCCATTTTGAAAATGGCTGCTTTTCTCAAAACGCACTGGTTTTTCGAGGTGGATGAGTTGAAATTCGGATTCAGCGCCTCAAAAACCATAAGGAACATTCAAGAAAAAAAAGATTAAAGTTTTTTCCTGAAACACTTTTTTAGCACCAAATAACTAACTCCATAGGGCAAGATACAGCTTTTGACAACAATGGTTTTTTCTTGATATCTTGAAAATTTGTTGAGCTAGAAGGCAGTGCAATACCTTAAAATGTTTGACTCCATGAGCTCTATCTTAAAGTCTAACAATAGAACTAAAATTTTCAAATACAACCCTTTTTTTCTTGAAAACCCCTAATTTTGGCGGGAAAATACCCCCGAAAAGGGGGTTAACCTTTTTGGATTTTCCTGGCTAACGAACTTGTCCAAGCTATTCACAAGAGGAAATTGTATACCAAATTTGGTGGAAATCGGACATCTCCTTCAAAAGTTATCGTGCTATCACACATATATGTATATATATATATATATATATATCTACATATATAACATTTTGTGCCACTATGATTTTTGTACTCTGGGGGCTCCAAAACAAATTTCCATCATGGTCCCGGGTGAAAGTCGTACATCACGACCTGCTGTAATAGCTGAATTTGAAGAAATTCGCTAAAACCTAGCTTCTACCCTTATAGTCATAGGAGGTTTAAATTTGAAATGTTTCTTCATTCAGAGGTGATGATTAAGAAAACAACGAAGCCTCTATGATCAGCTGGAAGAGCCCTAGGACTAATTTTTTTCTTAATTTTGGACTTCTTTCCTAATTTTAAATGTAACCTTAGCGGGAGGTGGCGAATAATAAAATCAAGGATAATTTTTATGAGAATGCAGCAACGCGCGTTGGGCCAGCTAGTATTCAATGAAAATTACATGCAATTATCTTTCAAATAGAGCCAATTTTATTGCATTATTATAATTTGTTAGTGTTTCAATTAATTTTTAATTTTAATTTTATAAAAACAATTTTTATGAATCATTTTTATTGGTTTTGTAGTTTTCCATCTTGAATCCAATAACGTTCTTGTATGTTATGATAGTATTATAACAATTTCGTATGATTATATTATAATGACATTTACACAATAATTGAGATTACTGCTACTAGAAAATTCTAGACTCATTTGTGGTTTGTGTAATTAATATCCTACTTCGATTCCTGACAAGGCTTGACACTTTTACTCTATCTGCCCTCCCAGCTTTCTGGGCTTCATCAACAAAAGTTTTTAATAAATAAGTTCACTTAAAGCAGCAAGATTCATATGTAAAGTTAAATAAACTACTCAAGAGTATTGTTTGAAAAGGTAGATCTACTACCATGCACCGTAAAACCTACACACAATTCATCCACAACCGCAATTATTTCTATTTTGTAAGGCTTAACCAAAGAGGTATTTATCACTACTCAACCAACAAACGGTTCATATGTAGGCATATCCTACGGTATATTTGTGTTAGTCTTCTCATATGCTAGGTTTATTCGCTCTCATTCATAAAAACATTTGAAACAAGTGCAATGTAGCGTAGGAAAATATCATTCTCAGGTCAGTTTGTTGGCTAACAATCGGAATTAAGAATTGAAGCAGCCGCAGCAGCACTGAATGGGACTCGCCTACTTCATTCAGCGCTTGGCGTGGACTACAAAAGCGTGCACAGTGCGTCTACTGCACTGCATTGTTGGTAGAGTCTCATCTATCAACGGCAAAAAGGTGAAGTTAGTGGCTATTATTCGTTGAGAATGGCCAAGAGGCGAATGCCAAGCCCAAGTCCCGGCCTAAGCACTCTCCGCACTCCACAGCACCAGCGGAATGTAGCAGTATAGTAGGGCAGGCGCCTTGCCTCACGCGAGCTCAGCTGCTGAACTGCTCAGCAGTACACGCATGTGTGATATACGCTGAATTAATGGAGCTGAAGCCGAAGCTAAGTAGGCGCTGAGTGGGCGATGATGGTGACGACGATATGAGTGCGAGGGAGAATGTATGTATGAGTGTAAACGCACGCGCGCGCGCGCGCGCGCGCGTGTGTGTGTGTGTGTGTGTGTGAAAGAAAATGTGTGAGAGAGAGTGAGTGTGTGTGTATGTGAGAGAAGAAAGTGTGTGCGACCGGAGAAACGATAGAGGAAAATTGTAAAAAGGGGGGAAGAGGAAAATGACAATGGTCAAATCTTGGAGAGCATTCGTGTGAAAGGAGAGACTGGACTTGCAAAGGGAAAATACTGCTGATGATGTGTTCGGGTAGCAGGACAGAAGAAGAGGAAGAGAAGAAGGAGATAAAGAAAGAGAAAGAAGAAGAGAAAAGAAGGAGACGAAGGTGAGGAAGAAGAAGGAGAAAAAGGAGACGAAGGAGAGAAAGAAAGAGAAAAAGAAGAGGATGAAGGAAAAAAGAAGAGGAAGAAGAAAAAAGAAGAGAAGAAGAAGAAGACTGAGAGAAAGAAGAAGAAAGTAGGAATTAAGAGGGAGGCAAAGGAGATAATGGAGAAGAAAAAACACGATGATCAAGAAGAAGAGATGAAAGGAAATGATAGAAGAGTTGTGACTCGCATTAGATAAAGAAGAAAAATGTTTGGAAGTTGGTTAATAAAGAAAAAGGTCCAGACGAAGACGAAAAAAAGGAGATTGAGTAGAAAAAGGAAAAAACAGACAGAGAAGAAAAAGAAGAAAAGCTTGATAGGAAGAAAGGAAGAGAATACGACTGTTCAAACTAGCGTGTGGATCTCTGCATTATGGGGTTTCAGTGAGGGGAAAGATTAAGTAGGAGAAAAGCGACAGGAATGGAGGAGATGAGCGATGGGTCGAAGAATGAAGAATAAAGTGAGAAGAATGTAAGTTACTTACGAATGTTATTGCCCATGCCTATTGTTCATATTGGACGCATGCTTGCGCCACTAAACTGATGGCGCAAACTTGCTCGTAAAAACAAATACTGATGCAGAACGTATAAAACAAGTTGTAACTGTTCGGTGGTGGTCACATTGCTCCCCACCAGCAAGTGCACGCTTGCACAAGCTTGCCTGTACTGAATCTGGGAAACAAAATATTTGATTCTAGATGCAAGCGTGCACGTCTGATACAGTGTTTTCTCACCACTTCCTGTTGCAGCGTTGCTGATAAGGACTTGACTCATCTTTTATTCCCACTACGAAAGTGAAAAAACATAAAACTTCAGTTGTAGAATTTTTAAAAAATTCTATCATGTTTTATTTACGCTACTGATTATGTACTTGAGCTTGAATATTTCTCGTACCATAAAATTTAAGGAAATCATGAATGATCTGAATTTGAAAAATTAACAGATTTGATAGAATTCACAAATTTTATGCTAGGAGAAAAATTTAAGCTGCTAAATAGGTGCTCAATAAAAGTAGTTGAATATTTAAACATTTTGAAAAATGCAAAATTTTATGTTTTTAACCGACTTGAAAAATGGAGGAGGTTTTCAATTCGGCCTGACTTTTTTTATTTTTTTATGTTTGTTCATCAATTACTCAAATACTAAATTGAACCGATTGAAATGAATTTTTTTAAATGATAAAGCATCATTCAGCGGTGATCCCATTCAAATTTTCAAGAGTCGGCTCAATTATTTAATTTTTTTTCGGCTCTTTATTTGAATTTTATCCGAATATGCCAAATACTCAGCCAGTACCATAAAAATGTTTTCGCAATCGTTAACTTTAAGAAAATTATCATTTTAAAATTCTCTTTTTATCAATTTTTCATGTAGCTATAATCGTGAAAGGGTATAGTCTACTCAAAATTATTAAATAAATTGTCTAGTTATTAATTTTTCAATATTGGTGTACTCTGAAAGGGATCCAATTGCTCTGAAAGGGAATTGAATGAAGAAAGAAAAGCCATTTCATTTTTATGAAGCAATTTGTTTTTATAACTCTCCTTAGTATTCTACTGACAATAGGAAATTGTAGAGTTATAATTATTAGTTTATCAACGTATTACCATTTCCTAAATATAACCAACTTTGAAGTTGGATTTTTAAATAAAAAGTAGTGCATTGGCTCTAATCAAACAATTGTTTTTTTAAATTTTGATAAAAGTAATTCTCTAACTTCTTGAAGGTGGCACCAAAAATTGTATCCATTTATCAAATAACTAGCGGTTCACCCGTGCGTTGCAACGGTATTTTAGTTATAATAGTGCTACCTGACGAATTCCCAAGAGCCTACCACAAACCGCACCTTCCTAAAATGTTAATTTTTGTTTGAATAAATTGAAATAAGAAAATTTCGTTTTTTTTTACCAAAAAAATAATGGATGAAACATAAGCTGAGCTGTGATTTACCAGTCATATGTTTCCTACATGACTGCTATGCTCCGACTACACAAGTCTGCAGACAGCGTAAATAACGCCGCTAAGGGCCCACCATATGATTAAAAACAGTTGATTTCTATCAGCTGTTCCTTCAAGGATAGATTTCTCCTTTTTGTGTCCTTCAGCGAGGACTTTTGAACTCTCAACCTTCACAGGAACCATCTTGGGACTATTCTACATTATGCCTGGAAATTTCAATACTGTTAAATAACTTAAATCCCGATCGATGCTCTCGGTAATAAAACTTAGAACAAATCGCACAATACTTGGTTTTTAAACGTTTATTATTCTCTTAAAAAAAGTTAATTTAGTTTTTTATAGCTAGAGACATTGTCAAAATAGTTTTCAATACTGTTAAATAACTTAAATCCCGATCGATGCTCTCGTTTTTCAGGAGAAGGCCGCGTAAAATGCCTTCGGGGCCGTGATAGACAGACAGACAGAAATTGAGATAAGACTTGTGTCGGCTTCTTTAATGTATAAAACGTAAAAATAACCAAAAAATAACCAAAAATTCTGATAAATGTACAGACAAAACTCTAATTTTATTTATAGAGATAAATTCACGGACGTCATCGTCCATCTCGAAACAGAACAATTCCAGCTGACCTCATTTAGTTACACAAGCTTGCTTCCAGTATGAACACAATCATACACATGCACGCTTGCACATGCGTTCGCCTCCAGTTTAGTGGCGCAAGCGTGCATCCAATATGAAAGTAGCGAGAGTAAAAGAAAGGTGAATGTTGGAGGGAAGTGATATGTACAAATGCCAGTATGAATCGAAAACTGGAGAAGAAATAGAAATTACTCTAGATTAGTAACTATTGAGAAGTTATAAAAAAATCTGTTATTTTTGATTAAACATGGATGAGTTATATCATTCTGCAGTTAATATTTTTTCATTAATATTTTCCATAAATTAAAAGAAACGATAAAAATAACAAGTAATTTCTTAATAGATGGAAATAAGCGTGCAAAATAAAATTCAACTGTTACATTTGTTAGTGCTCGAATATTATAAAACAGTGGAAAAATGCGCGTAAGGAGCAGAGATCATCATAATATTTATACAGAATGATGAAGAAAAGGAATGGGAATGAAAAAGTAGAAGTCTTCGGTGGCAGCCAAAAGTAGCCACTGTCCAAAGCTGAGACCGCTGCTGCAGTTTCGCCATTCTTATCGATCTAGCCCGTTGCCCCCTACTGGCTGCAATCCAAAATGCTATTCAGGGAAATCTGACAATTGCTCGACATTGCTGATCACAATGTTCCGACAAAAACTTTACACCCGAATAAAAGCTTGGAAAGAATACTTGAGAAGACAATGGAAAGAACTAGAGCCACTTGCAACAGAAATGGGAATAAATTTACTGGTAAATTTCAATGTATTGAATAGAGAGAGAAAGAGCTAGTTTTATAACTTCCAAAATTGATGAAATAGTATAAGAATTGACGAATGCATCCAATATTACTGTATAAGATTTGGGTTCATTAGTAAGGTAATGAACAACAACACCTAATTAACCCGTAGTGTGTAAGGGCCGCCTATTAGCTGGGCATCCCATATTTATTTCATGGACGAAGTCTACAATACATTTTCATAGAACCTGAAAAATTTCAATCTCATTGATAAATTGATGATTTTGTAATACAATTTTATATTTTTTAAATTATTGACAATTCTTTGAAATAGCTCTTTTAAGTAGCTAAATTTGTTACAATACGCAATTAGCTAATTAGGTAATTGTTGCTAACAATTTTATATGCACATATACAATTGTTAAAAATGTAATTGTGACTACATCGAGTCTCATCGATATTCAGTAATTGTGTTTATTCAGAAACTCCTGACATTACCTTTTGAAATCTATTTTTAAAACTTATTTGCTAGCGTTACTTCCACCCTTTTCTGTTCTAGTATCTGGCGTGCTTAGACTTTACTAGGGCTGTGAAACCAATGAAGTACAAACATTTATTGGGAACCGAGAGGTAACCCAAAGTGAATATAATCTTACTTCTTTTATCTCTTCCAAAAACATAAAATACAACACAAAATAGTTTTATGTGTGTTATGGGAAACCTGAAATTTTACTAGATTTTGTTATTTCCACAAAAAGGAAATTTAAATCCGCATTTGATTGTAATCGTATATGGACGAGTCAACATAGTGCTCAATAATTAATTATTAATGTCATTATTTGCCATTTTTAAATTTCGATTTGATTGAAATGACTGTAGTTTTGTGTGATTACTCAGAATTTAACAAAAGACCACTCAATGTAGGTAGTTCAACTCTTTCATTCGATATAACTTAGCAATACACATTTGGCTATTGTTTGATCATACGTTTCTGTCTTTGACAGGCGAATGCATAGAAGGAAGTTATTGGTCTATTATTATCTCTTTCTCTTTCTCTACTCTCTCTCTCTCTCTCTCTCTCTCTCTCTCTCTCTCTCTCTCTCTCTCTCTCTCTCTCTCTGCCCTTTATCTATTCCATTGTAGTCCATATTTCCTTTAACATCCATCCCCCTCTGGCAATAATAATCGTCGGTACAGTAGTGTCATCCATGTCACAGCGTTTTAACAAGGCTTTTGCCCACACCAAATGAATGGATTCATTATTCACAATCACTTCGTTATTCATTATTCATGTCATCAGGATTCATTATTCACAATCAGACTACTTCACGCGCTGTGAAGCTAACATTGTTAGCTGCACCCTGCTTCAAAACTATCGCTGAACTGGTGCTCTAAAACGGATAGGATTCCCGGGTTAGTTCGTGAGGGTTATCAAAGATTCACTCCGCAGAGTATTCTACTTATACATGAATGCTGGTATTATTTAAATTATTGAAGTTTGGAATTCTGTATAGTTCTTCCAAAACATGTAGACTTGATTTTAAATGAGAATCCTCCCAATGATTGGAATACTTAGGCCTATTTAGCTCATTGACCATTCAAATGAAAAAGGAAATTAAATGTCTGATGAATGCTCAATGTGACCGGCACCAGGAGCCCGAACGATTCTGTGCTTTGGTGGAATGAAAGAATGTTATTTCTTATAAACTGATGACAAATTCATTGTAAAAGCTGGACTAAACTACAAAACATATTGTCCATCATACATTACGAAAGTCGTAATGGTCTTTCTTACTGTCTCAAAACTTCCGATAAACCAGTGATGAGCTTTCCGATAATGTTCGACGTACCTGGCAAGACTTCTAGGATATTAAGAGCCGTCCTTTTTGCTCTCGAATGAATTTCTCGCCTGATTCATCATTAAGTTCTTTTAGTCCATACAGGTAACATCGCGTCGAACGTAACTCCGTCTCATAACATCACTATGCAACAAATTGTGCCGTCGCGTAACATCTTATCATTGTGGACATGGTGTGCTGTTGCTGAATGACGATAATACAATGCTATGTTTCGGAATGATACTATGTTATACTATGTAATACTGTGTTTGGAGTTATGTTTCGATGCGATATTGCACGTCTGGACGGGCTTTTATGTGGTTACACGTTAACAGTAACTAAACAATTACTTGCCGGTGGTTCGGAACCCACCTAAAACTGTAGGTCCAACTCATCAATCACCATCATCCAACTCATTACCCTCGCACTGGTCTAGGACCTATGTGGGCTTCATCCTCAAAAAAAAAAAATATTAAAAACAGCAATAAGGCTGTTAATTAGTTTTTCTTCAATTGAATAAAATTAGTAATTTTAAACTATCAATATTGCTCACTTCCAAAACTTAATGTAATTATCAGCTATTATAGAGAGCATATCGAGGCTGGGTTAAACATGATGGAATACCCTGCTCCAATCTTCTAATATTTATATAACAATATTAGGAACTCCACTTTTTATCCTGTGTGAACTGTGATTTTTGTACGCTAAATTCCACATGACATGACCCTTCCAACACATTTCACAGCTTTCATACCACATGCAGGCAACCTAAACTTCAAATTGAAATTGAATTTGAGTTGTAAAAATAACTGGAGTTTGAAACAGAAGTTTTCGTGTTGATGTCAGCACGTGTCAATGGGCGAGTGGCGTGGAAAAAAATCTCAAAACTTATAGTACAGTAGCCAACTATTAGGAAACGAAATTTACTTATAAACATCCAGAGTTCAAAGAAAACTTTTCTCCAGAGATTGTTAAAAGTTTGTTGAAAGAGTTACATGGTGTTTTCAAAGTTTCTATGGATTTTGAAGAAAGTTAGCACGTGCAACGTAGACGATTGACTGTACTAAAAATATATTTTACAGACAAATTTATGATTGGAGGCGAGTTTAATATTGGATACATAATAGTTTCTATAATTTCGATCACAGTAATTGAACTTTATTAGAGTTTAGGAGATTGGAAAATATTTTTCCTCAACGCGTGAGTAAACTATGAAGTCTCTATCTAGAAATTATTATAATAACAGATCTTGAGCTTTATAATGTTCCAAATTAAATTAAACGTAGGTGAAACTAATACTCGTATTTCATGGTCCTTTGGACTGTTCACCGCCTAGTAGATTAAATACCGTTACATTATAGCTTCCATAAGCCGGACATTTATGCTGGATTCACGGACATCCCGGCTAGACGGAAAAAGTTAAATTCAGTATCTGAGAGTTATTTTGAACGTGCCTAGCAATTACAGGATCAGGCTTGCCTTATCACACTGTTGGTGTGATCTTATTGGAGTTGATCCCAGTAAAGTCCAGGATAGCAATATTTCATACAATTATTCAGTTGCAATGTTATCTTATCTATTAATAATTAAATGCGCTGTTAAATTAGGTTCTAAGCAGAGGTATAGTCCTATATCTGTATTTGAAATCAAATCTGAAATAATCTTCTTTTTAGATGGAAGATAATTTAGACAATGCACAGTTTGTATTGTAGATCATGACATTAATAACGCTAGCAACAGACATATCCTGCAGTGATTTTGAAACTAACAATCCAAACTGACTTATTATTTAGGGCCAAGTCAGCAGTATTCCTGCAGTTAGAAACAAGGGACTAATAATGTCTGGCTACAATAACTGAGTGTAATAATTCGAAGCCAATTTCATTTCAACCAGCTTGCTCGCAAGAATGCATTGCCAGTGCAGTGCACTTGGCGTCTCTTCTCACTCATCTTGTTGAAAAGATAGCAGAAGTAGCAGCAGAAGCAGTAACAGCAGCAGTAATAGCAAAAGTAGTAGTCGCAGCAGCAGCAGCAGCAGCCAGGTTAAAAATTTAAAAGGTACTGATGGAGGCTGTCCACCCTCTACCGTCTCTACCTACTATTCCCACCACATCAGACAATGGGCTGCACTCTACAACTGGCTGATTCACATCCAACACTGATGATGTACTCGCCCTAAATCCGTTTTATTAGCTTGATCTCTGGAGAGAAAAAGATAGATAGAGAGTGAGAAAGAGTGAGAGAGAGATAGAGACAAAGAAGAGAGGAATAGATAAAAGTTAAGGAATTGAGAAGAATCTCATAGGATAATTGGAAAAAGATGAAGATGAAAAATAGAGAGAAATTTTAGAAAAGAGAGTTGAGAAATGAGGAAAGAAAAAGTAAAATACATAGAAAAAAGGAGTGAGTGAAAAAGAGAGGAAGAATCTGATAAATTGGAATGTGGGAGAACGGGAGAGAGCGTTGGGAGAGAGACGTTTGAAGTAAAAGAGAAAAAGAGGTAGATTCGATTTTTATAAAACGAGCATTTCACAAAAAAATATACATAATATCAAAAGATAATTATTAAGAAAGACAGAAGAGGTAGACAGAGGAAGAGAGTGAGAGAAAATTAAGAGAGGAAGGGGTGAGAAAGAAAATGTGAACGTTTTTCACACGAAAGGGGTGCTAAAATGGTGTAGCAGAAGAAGAAATTCAGCGTGTTGTTTTGATGGGGGGTGGGGATTATATTTTTCAACTGTTATAAAATTGCGGTAATTTTTTAAAAAGTGCCGTTCGCTAAATTGGTTGCGTTGTCCCCTTCTCTTCTTCATCACCATCACCATCACGAGATGGAATAACCAACCGTCCCTGCACGGTTTGTGTCAGAAGTACCAGACCAGCTCAATTCGGCTAACTGAATGTATCGTCATTTTTTCTGGCTGTCTCCGCTTTTCCCTCTCTTTCATTCTCACACACTCACACTGTCCAGAAATCTCATTCAAAGCTCATTCATATCAGAAAAATCCTCTCTTGCATGATTTAGATAGCGAGAGACGGCTATCATTTCTCATGAAAATCGTTCTAGTTTTTTCTCTGTCGAATGTCCGCCCAGCTTTCTATTTCAAACGCTCTCGTGATCCCAGTTATACCACATTATCTGTTCATCTTGAAAAAGTTCATCGGAATATAGGTTTCCTGTAACAGACAATTTTGAAATCTTGTCGAAAACAGTTGTGCTGATGCTGTACCCCTTTCATGGTGATACAAAAACTGATATAAAGATGTGTTGTAACTCATACCTTAATAACTAATGCTTGTTCAGAATTAATAATTAGAATTGAACTGATTTAACGAAGTAACGAACCCACATTAAAGTCATTCAAGACTGACAAGCTAGGCTATGTTTTGAAGAACGACAAAAATTAATTGAAACCCCAAACTGTTGAAGCACAGCCGAAAAATTATCTAATACACTATGCAGATAGACGTAGAAGAGAATCAATTATGAGATCTCTACCAAATCTGAATAAATAAATAAATAATAATTTTATTTCCTTTTTCAAATATGCAATACAAGGAATTTTAACCAAATGGTTCAATAATTACTTATATTCCGGTAATAATACATATAATAAATGAAACATATATTTTGGAAATCATCCTACCCCACTATGCCATGCCATGTTCTAGAGTAGGTGTTAGTAGAGGAAAAAGGAGGTTTAGTTGAAAATAGGATATAGGATTAAGGATTGGTCAGTTTTCAAAATTACAAGTTTCCATCATAATCATTGTTTGAAAAAATCTAAACACTCTAAACACTGATGAATTGTTAGATCCAGCCCCTCAACAATATTTGGAAGGATTAAAATGTGCCTCCCCAGAGGATTGTCACCCAGATTCGACAATCGATATAGAGTTCTTACTTGGACTAGGAGGAACCTACATATCAAATTTCAAGATTCTGTAACCTTCCATTGAAGAGTTATTGTGCGTACAGAGTTATTATACAAACAAAAGCAAGTCTTCTATAAGACTTTCAGATTCATTACAAAAATTAAGGTATTGCTTGATGAAAAAGTGAAGCCTCTGTTCCTAAAATAGTCTTTAACTTATATGCGACTGCGTTATAAAGTAGATATTAGAGGTTGGAAAGTAGCGTCATTTGAGCATTATCAAATCAGTTGTATAATGTAGCTATTATGCAATTGTAATCGGCGTCAGTTCAGACCACAAGCTCTAGACCAATGAGAATTCAGGAATTTTTTTAAATTTAGTGTCGAAAAGAATAATATGCAATAGTCACATCAGCTGATCGGAGCATTTCGACATCGAATTTAGTTTCAATTCTATTTCAATCACACAACCATCGTCAACTAGCAATCCTTCTAGATTATGCTAGTTTGGGTAAGTTATCCGATTGATAAGTTAAATAGTTGATAAGTTGATTTATCGGTAGTCGTAGATAAAATATTGAATGCAACGATTGAATTTTGCCTTTAATCCACTAGTGAGATTTGTGGAACACTCGCTTCGCTCGTATCCTAATTTGTATCTCAGTCGTGGCTTATAGGCAGGCATAATACAATCGTTGCATGAACTTCTATTGCAAATTCAAACTGTTTGTTAATAAACAGCTCACGCCTACTTAAAGCACAGACCCAATTTAGTATCACCTCCCCCTCCCAATCAGTGAATGTGACGTCACCTCGTACATCATTAGCAATGATAAAATGCAGATTTGCACGTAGGACTAGATTAGTCTGCCGGCCTGCCTATTCACACACTAAAGGAGGCTACGTTACGTGGAGTTGCATCATCACCTAGTTTCGTAGCCTATTGTGTGTGTCTACATTCGTAACAAGCACGTAGATTGGCCTACCTCGTTTCGTAGCCTATTTCATAGAACTACCTAACTGCATTCGTTACGAACTGCTTATCCGGCCGAAGCAGCGAATCCTGGTGTTCGTGCTCTCTCCATACTCACTACATCCTCTCATTTCCCGCCCACTCACTCACACTCTCTCTCTCTCTCTCTCTCTCTCTCTCTCTCTTCTACCCCGTCACACTCACTCTTTTTCTCTCCGCCCCCTCACTGTCACTATTGCTATAGGCTTAATTGCATCCCTTTCGTCTCAAAGTAGAGCAAAAGCTTTTCGTTCGTGTGTATACGGCCCACAACTCGCTTCAATCTGCAAATATTCGTCCGATGGCCAATTTCCAGCTCCCCCTTAAAACTCCTTCTCCCCAAAACTGCCCTTGAACGCCCTCAAACCCTTCTTCAACCACAAACAAAGAGCCAATCAAACAGTCTGATCGTATCTTCTAGTTTCGTTCAAAGACATCTCTTAACAGCAGATCTCACACTAGAAAAGACGCCAAACACAAAAGCTGCCCCCTCAAACGCCCCTCTCACTCACATATTTCGGTGGGACTATGTGCCCGGGATAAATGACGTCCGGCAAAATGAGACGACACCACTTTATAGCGTGGTGCCGCTATTAAATGGTAGCCTTCACACAGACACGCACACATGCGGCACCGGACCGGAATTACGCCGGACGAATGCCGAAAAATACTAGTGGCTTGGATGCGCCGGGATGTCGCCGGATACACGCCCACTGCAGGAAATTCCTGCTACGGAAATCACTAAACGGGCATGATAGGCGAGAAAGAGGGAAAAAAAGAGAATGAGAGAGAATGTGTGTGAGTGTGAGTGTGAAAAGGGAGACCTATTGTGTTTTGCGCAATAATAGTTCTTTGTAGATCTCTTCGAGATACGCTGGACGTGGATATCCTATTGCAAATACGTTCAGTATTGACCCACTTAGGCAGTCCGCACACGGAGTGTTTGCCAAGCGTGGAGTTAACTTCACACTTTAAATTAATGGTTTTAATTTTCTGTGTGTCATTGATCACAGCCTATGACAGCTATTTATTTAAAGTGTGGAGCTGACTCCACACTTGGCAAACGCTGATTTCAATAGTATTAATGAGTTCAAATTTCTGTGATCAAAATCATCATAATCAGGATTTCTCCACTCTAAGGCTTGCTGGCGGCCCCCGGACGTGGAAATTCTGCCATTGTTTTTGGTGTGTAAGAAGAGAATTACCGACATTTAAAAAGCTCATTATTATTTTTATTCTCAGTTTTTTAATTCAATTCAGTTTTTGATTTTAGCGGGAAGTGATAGCCGTGAACAGTAGCAGGTATCTGTTAAATCAGATTAGATAAGAAACGCTCTCCTGTGCCCTCTCTGTAAGGGTGACCGATCGGGTTGGCCAGCAAAAAAGACTTATTTTTCTGCTGTATAATCACTTTCCGGTGGTTGGGAACTAACTTTGAACTTTCGGTCCAACTCATCAATCACCATCATCCAACTCATTACCCACGCCCAGGTCTCAGACCTATGTGGGCTTCATCCTTGAAAATAATAAAAATAATAATTCAAGGGATATTGGCTTTGATCATTGCTCTTGCGCCTACCTTTCTCTACTTAAAATATGTCGGAGATGAATGACCGCACGAAAAAATACAAATCAATCAAAATTGTAGACAATTAAATTAGTCTACTCTCAAATCTTGTGATAGGTTCCAATGATGTGCGACGCACAAGAAACTAGGTAACTATTTGCAAAAAACTAACGTTCTTCGACCTTGAATATCTTGGTTAGCTCACGTTGTAGGATCAATGACTTTTTCACCCCTACTTTAGAAAACTGAAACAAAAGGTTCCAGATTTCAGAATGTTCGATTTCATTCCGTAGTCTAACCCATAATGCCTGGACTACATCCCCATAAGTCGTAGTTTATCATTTCCACAGCTTCGTGGATCTCAAAATGGAAATTGTTAGGAATAAATTATCGATTAATGAATCATATCTCTAACATTACTCCAAGACTGGAGGTGGAAGATAAATACGAAATGAAAGATAGATACTTACATTGATTAACCGTTTTAGCCTGGTTAAACCGATTTGTAGATTATTACTACCTACTTGAAAAGCATTGCTGTGACTACAAAAAGTAACAAATACACCCTTTTGCTCATTTGATGAAAGCTTTCACAGAAGCAAACAATAATGCTGCATAACCTTGCGTAGGAAATGTGCTCTTCATGAATATAAATCTGTTGCTTTGAACAGGAAACTCTTCGCTCTCATTGCTACTGCAAACAAATTTATTAATTATTTCCAGCTCATGAAAGAGCTGCAGATGCAAGCAGCGATGATTCAGGGGAGATTGAAAGAAAGAAAATCAACAGAGAGAGAGAGAGAGAGAGAGAGAGAGAGAGAGAGAGAGAGAGAGAGAGAGAGAGATAGATTAAGAGAGAATAGGAAAGAAAGAGAATGATAGAGTGAGATAGACAAAAGTTTAAAATGAAAATCAACTTGCGCAATCTTGATTTCAGTTCACTGAGAACAAAACTACATTTTCGCCTTTGAAACATTTAAATTAAAATTTTTTCGTGAAATTTCTGCTAGTTCACTTCTCAAAGAGATACAATCAAACCCGTATCTCTACACTAATGAGATAAGAATTGCAAATAAAATCTTTAAAAGACGCTAAGTGTTATGATTGGTGTAGAGTGGAAGTGGAGGGAATGCTTTTATTGCAATTCACTCGTAGTTGCAGATAAAGATTGGAAAAATGATTCGATAGCCTTTATTCTTTATTAATCTCCTCTACTTATCTTTCAATAAAAAGTTCAAATAAAAGTAGAGTACTTATCTAATCAGTACCAATTCCCTACTAGCCAGAAAGGAGGTGAAATTAAAAATAAATGACAGGTATATGAAGAAGGATACAAGAAATATGTTTAACAGTAGTTATGTTAGGTTCTTTTAAGTATGTTTAGGTTTAGGTTCTTTAAAGTATTCTTCTAATAAGTCTGTATGATAGCCAATAAACAGAAAGAGTACTGAGAGTTGAAAGAACTGAATAGTTGACATTAAAATGAATAAACTAAATAAACTGGATACTAGCTCAGTCAATAAAGGATTTTATTCGCAACTAATTAGGGGAAAGCTGGATTTTCCCCTAATGATAGACCATGATAAGAGGTACATTTTCCCTTGTGCTCCACCCCCCACCAATATTTCGGTTGCTGTTTGTCCAAAAATTGTTTTATTTTTTTTAATGTGTTTGTCTATAGACATATTACAAATTATATTCTGCACAGCTTTGTTGTAAAACTGATATTGAAGGCGCCACAAAGCGAGTTACTTAAAAAATATATGAATTAGGGTGACGAGGTTGCAGTTTTCTATGTATATCTTTTTATAGCATAATAATAAAATAAGACTGTTCATGAAATATTGTAGCAAATATAATTACCTTTGAAATGATACCATTTGTGTGTTGGTATTGGGTATTATGAGGCCCAAAAGGTCCTGAAACAGGAGCGTGCATGCCTTGTTTTGCCATGCTCGAGCTGTTCTCTTCAGTTGCTGCATGCTATTTAGCTAGCGTGTTCTCTCACATAGGCCTACTGTTAACTATGGCTCTACATAATTATAGTGCTTTATTTGAAAAGCATATCAATAGCAATCACTGTATTTAATATCGTTCTAATGAATAAATTAATGAGTTGAGCAAATGAAGTGCTCTAAACTGTAGTAACTGCCAAATACACACATAAACATTGGAATACACTCATTAGACTTACTAAGAAGAAGCTGTTGTCCTTAATTTAAATTTATTATCTATAGAATGCAAGTTTTACTTTTGCCAGTTTTGGTTCAGGGGGAAGACTTTCCCTACCCTAAAGTTAGGGCTTTCCATTATCCATCACCTTTGGACCCGCCATGTTCCAGACTAGCTATAACTGGCAGATGTTTGTTTGCTAGACACTTATTGCAAATGTCTTCAAACCATGAACACCCATCACGGACCAACCACTCACCTCAATTATTGTTTTTTTGTGCTGCACATTTACAATTTGTTACAATATTTTTTAGTTAAACACAACAAATTATTCCAATAAATTGCTATAGAACATATTTACAATCTGTATATACATATTTACAATGTCTATTAGGAAAATCGTTATGGAAAAGGTATAATATTAATGTATTAGGGGATAATGTCTGGGGAACGTATCTCATTAGAATCTGGTTATGTTTCAAATGAAAGTGTAAAGTCTGATAACACATATGAAGTTGGTGTAGCAGCAATGAAAAAGATGACTGAAATAAGTTTTGGAGAGATGAAACTGCACCAAAAAGATATTATTGTTATGCAAGCTAGTCACAAGACAGTTATGGTGCAATCCAAGGCAGTAACTGTAAACAACTTTTCAACCATATATTATGTGTGTGTCTCCCCCCAAAAAAAATATCATCATGAGCTATCAACTAAAGAGCCAGAGCAATCCAGGAGATCATCAAAAATCTCTTCTTACATCATACATTTTGAATCCCATACAAAGTGTGCAACAAAAAAGAACTTTTCCTCTCAAACAAAAATAACCAAAAAAAATATAATTAAGGCATATTTAAAATATTGTTAACAAATTTAAAATGTGCAGTACAAAAAAACAATAATTGAGGTTGGTGGGTGGTCCATGATGGGTGTTGGTGGTTTGAAGACATTTGCAATAACTGTCTAGCAAACAAACATCTGCTGGTTATAGCTAGTCTGGAACATGGTGGGTCCAAAGGTGGTGGATAATGGAAAGCCCTAACTTTGGGGTAGGGGAAGTCTTCCCCTCCTGAACCAAAACTGGCAAAAGTAAAACTTGCATTCTATAAATAAATTTAAATTAAGGACAACAGCTTCTTCTTAGTAAGCCTAATGAGTGTATTCCAATGTTTATGTATGTATTTGCCAGTTACTACAGTTTATAGCACTTCATTTGCTCAACTCATTAATTTATTCATTAGAACAACATTAAATACAGTGATTGCTATTGATATATGCTTTTCAAATAAAGCACTATAATTATGTAGAGCCATAGTTAACAGTAGGCCTATGTGAGAGAACACGCTAGCTATTTAATAGCATGCAGCAACTGAAGAGAACAGCTCGAGCATGGCAAAACAAGGCATGCGCAGTTGCGCACTCCTGTTTCAGGACCTTTTGGGCCTCATAATACCCGATACCAACACGCCAATGGTATAATTTCAAAGGTAATTATATTTGCTACAATATTTCATGAGCAGTCTTATTTGTATATTATGCTATAAAAAGATACACAGAGAAAATTTCAACCTTGTCACCCCAATTCATATATTTTTTAAGTAACTCGCTTTGTGGCCCCTTCAATATTAGTTTTACAACAAAACTGTACAGAATATAATTTGTAATATGTCTATAGATAAACACATTAAAAAAAATAAAACCATTTTTGGACGATGAGCAACCGAGATATGCGCATTATAGCGAAAGCTTGCAAATAACAAGTTCAAGGGTGGTGGGGGGTGTAGCACAAGGGGGAGGAGTGGAGACTTTTAGGAAAATGTACCTCTTATCATGGTCTATCATCAGGGAAAAATCCAGCTTTCCACTAATTAGTTGCGCATGGAGCCTATTTTTAGTCTTTATTGACTGGGCTATACCGGCTGGTAGAAAATCATCGTTGCTGTTAGCTATTACTGTTTGTAGTCCTACAATGCAAACTACTATTGCAAACTACAATATTGTTAGGAAGCTGGAAGAAAGAGGAGAGAGGAGAGTGACCTTCATCCTTTGACAGCTATTTCCGGGATTGATAACAGGCACTTGTTGTTTCTCCATCTTCATCCCAAAGCTCTCTTTTACTCTTAGCCGCGTTACACACTGGTCTCTTAAGGTCTTAAGATATCTGTCGTGTCGTAGGGAATTGAATAAGACATGGATTTTTTTTCCATGTCTTATGTCTTTAGGGAACTTTTCCACAGTAATAAAAAATTCGGTATTTACTTGTTCATTATCCGGTAACGCAGGGGTGCCCACCCCCTCAAGTCTCATAACGCACCCCCCCTATATTCAGCAACAGCCCCCCCATAAATCAGGCCCCTCCAGAAAAATTTCGAAAAAATAAGCCCCCCATATTCTTTCTAAAACTAAAAGAAGATTTATATAGGTATTGAAAAAATTTAAACCCAGTCGATAATGTACAAAATGTATGTATATTTATTGAGATTCTTTCAGGGCTTAATTTCTAAACTGAGAAATACCGGAGCTGTGACTTACCCGGGGGTCCTCCTGAAAATGGTTGAAAATTACACTTGAATTGGTGCATTTTAAATGCATTTGGGCATGGTTAGTAACGCACATATAATATTACATAATATATAAAATAACAAGCTAGTTCAGATCTGGTTTAAATTAATTATTTTATTATTGATTTAGATAGCCGGAGCTCCACTCCGATGTGCTCTGGCTGAAATTAAGCCCTGGATTCTTTACGTAGGTAACATTATTTTGTAAAGGTAAAAAAGAAATAGCTTAATAACTTCCTGCACAAATCCTAAACAAAACTATTTTAGCTAATTTATATTCAATAGAAAAATAATAATAATTATAAACCTATTGTCATTATTTGACATTCTATCTGGTGACTTCATAAAAAAATTATATTTTTGAAAATGGTCACGTTAAACATGGTTTCAATCAACTTCCCCCCCCCCACCCCAAGAAAAAAAACCTTTTTAGAACCCCCCAAGAATTTTAATGGCGCAGTCTGCGTCATAGCCCCCCTGTGGGCACCCCTGGGTAACGGCATTTTTCAAACGAATACTAAAATATTGTTTTATAAATAAAATGTGCGTTGCAGACGGCTAATTGTTGCCCTCAGTTGTTAACGGCTCACAGCCTCATTGCTCGGGTGACGCGCTCTAGTGCGCATGCGCCAGGGCGGTTGTCGTAAGTCATGACTTACCAAACACCGACCAACCGGTCTCGTGCGACACATGTCTGAAGCAGTGATGTCGCGTCGCACTGATGTCTCAAGCAGTTTTCCCCCATTTAATAACATGGGTTGGTTTTCGATAAAAATGCATCAGACACGACAGATGTCTTAGACATGATGTCTAAGACACCAGTGTGTAGAGGCCCTTATTTGTCAAATAATGACTTCAAGTATTTTCTAGTATTTTATAGATGACAGCTTATCTGTGTAAATAGGAAGATCTCTAATAAGAACTCTCTGAAAAAAAGCATATCTATGAAAGGTGGTTCGGAACCCACCTAAAACTGTAGGTCCAACTCATCAATCACCATCATCCAACTCATTACCCACGCACAGGTCTCAGACCTATGTGGGCTTCATCCTCAAAAAGAAAAAAAAAAAAAAAAAGGGCTGTGCTTTTCAGAAGTGAGTCAGTTTTGATTCAGCAGGATTCATGATAAGTCTATAAATGGCAGTTGGTATTCTTTTTTTCGTGACAGTACAACAACGTGCCATACAAAGAACAATAATTGAATTGTGATTCAGTGTGTTAAGCAACAGTAATTAATTGTACTAAGTGTTTAGATTATAATTGAATTTATGAACAGTATATTAGAAATTCCTTATCAAGTGATTAAACTGATCATTGGACACTTACTATTGAATTATTCATCGGCCTATTGACAGTTACTAATTATTAGTTTTGAACAGTGGTTAATCTTGTTATAAATATACTGTATTCATAACTAGTTGTATGCTATTGAGCTGTGTTTTCTTTGTTGATTTTCTTGTGTGATAATTACTGACAGTGACTATTGTGAGTTAATCCCGTAAAAATATGCAATTTGACTCCAACCAATTTGTCTTAGCTACATCCAATTAGAATTACGTTCAGCTGGGACCATTGAGGAGAATGCTCAGATGGGAATGGGGTTGCCACCTTTCGATAAGCGAAATAAGGGACAATTAATAATGGATATTTCACAAAAATAAGAGACACTAAAAATAACTCAAATTTATAATATAAGAGGATTTTCACATTCCATGTGTACCCTTGTATAATTTCAATCCTTTTTTCAATATTATTTTTGTTACAGAACATAGTAACCGATTTTTCGATGTATACTTGGAATTTGATTTTGCTGCCTTCAAAATTCCTGCATCTGACTTTATTGATCATGGAATGAATTTCTTTACAAGACATATCCATGTTAGTTGAAATCACGAGTTCACTTTTGATCAAAGATACTGAACACCTGTTCCTCGTATCAGTCCAGCCTCGTATCAGAGACACTAGTGAGAATATGCACTCAACGAATGCATTTGAACCAGGAACACGTAGAACAAATGACACAAGCTTTTTTTAAATTCCACTAGTTCAGCTTCTTTATGTTCATCAAACACTGCCACCCACTTTCGTAATGCAACTTCATTACTCTCTAGTATGGCTGAAGAAATGATAGCAACCACAGAGAACTATTCATAGAGCTGCTCCATAACAATGTCTTTAGATAGCTGCAGGCATTCTACTGCATCTTCAAGAAATGAAAAATTAATTTTGAAAAAAAAAAACAAGATATTATTGGTATTTCACGAGGCACTGAATCATAATAAGGGACGCGTAGTTTTCACCGAAAGCGATATTGAAACAGAGTTTCTAGGTTTCAACTTCATCAAGTCATGAGTTTAGTTTAGATATTAATTTGATATCTTTTGAGTACAATAAGTATAGGATATATTTAGGCCATATATTCAAACTTATAACATATGTAGTGTGCACACCATACTAAATGCCCGGTGAACAGCAAACCTAAAAAAATATCGTAGTCAATACCACTACAAGTTTGACTCGGCCGTAAAACATAATTAAGTAGTTTTTTTAAAGACCACTTTCAGCTTAATTCTAAGTTTCAATGAAACATAACGATCAATTGGTGGTAATTCCAATTCAAAATATAAGTTCTTTAAGTTTTTTTTTTCAATTTCAGTATAGTTTCACTAATAATATGAAGAGATAGTACAGTAATATCAAAATTGAACTTGTAGCTAACGTAATTGAATCTTGAAGTCTGTTTCATTCAAGTTTCTGTTGAGCTTTCAGTGGCATAGCCTCACTATGTCACATCACTATGCTGAATCTTGAATGGACCATAGAAAGTATACTAAAAGTTCGTCGATAAATACACCGTATCGATGTAATGGGAGAGCAAAATAAAAAAAATAAATTTCGGTATCTAACACTTCTGTTGAAAAATAACTTTGAGATTCTACTTCGACGTCTTTGAAAGTACACAGGCTGCTATTTTATCAGCCACTTTAAAGAGCAGAGTGTGTGGCATAAATAAGCATGCAGAAAAGGCATGTTGTTGACTTTATTGGGAGCCAGTGTGATGTTGCCAATTCAGCCAGCATCTCAGCAGCTACAAAGAATAATGCCAGACTTTCGTTTTACTCGAACGAAAAAACGTCCAAAGACAGCAAATAGCTTTTTCGTCTATGAATACACGCCATTAGCTGTCTCTTTCTCTCTCTACTATCTCTTAGACATCGCTCTATCCATCTATTTATCACATTCCAAGACCTAGGATAGCTGATCGCCCTAGATAGGCGCTTCTATCAAGATTGGGAGCGCTCAGAAGCTCCGGAATGCACTTGAAAATTTAAGATCTACCATGTGAAAGAGGTCCTTGCCCTTTCAACAAGATTTGAAGTGGTTTTTTGTTATTGTCATGCGATGAATAGAATGAAAAAACTCTCTATTGAAGAAATGTTACAACATCAAGAAACCTTTTCTAAGGTTAGGTGACAAAGTTTTTAATATTACAATAAAAAACGTTCCTTCTATGCAAATGAAGTAAAAAAGATTAAATACCACCTGGAAATATGAATTAGAAATAAACTTACTAGACATCAATCTGTCAAGACATGTTTTATTTTATTTTCTGTGCCGGATGTACAGAAATCGAAATAGTGCAACAATAATATACAATTACCAAATATAATTTGAATATAGTAGTACTAGTATTACCATGATGAAGATAAGATAAACTTACTTTATTTACGTAAATTTACAAATTATAATTGTGACTGATTAAAAAGCATATTATTAACAACACAATAGATAAGACAATGAGAAAAAGTTTGGATATTAACAATGCGATTTTATGTTAAGCATTCACGTAATAAGGGCGAAGTCTGGACAAGAATTCGTCCATTCAAACTTAACCTTGATAACTTCGAACTGCAAGACTATATAATTAGTAATAATAGAATAAAATTTGAATGCAAATTGAAAAATTTAAAGTGATTGAACATAATTTTAATTGTGTGTTTTTATAAATATTTTTTGATCAATACATATGGGATATTATTTACAAAATGAAAGATGATGGTTGTCATGCATGTGCTCTATGGTTGAAAAGATGCAGTCATTCTCTCCAAAAGATACCTCTTCAATGACGAGGTGAAGCCCGTTCGACTCTCAATGCAACTTATGGAATTGAGAAGTGTGTTCCCAGCCCGACAAGCACTTACAACAAATGATTTAGTATAGATTGTAGTAAGGTGGTTCGGTATATCCTAAACGTATTATCCCCGGTTCTAGTATGAGAGACATTATTCTGTCTGCCTTTAGAAACAAATTTGAAATCGTTTTTAAAGTAATTAGCTTTGCCATATTTGAGGATTTCTCTTACAAGTTTGTTTATTCTGAATAGTCTCTGATCTGGGAGTTTGAGAGTTGAGCTTGTAATGTGAGATTGAGTAATTCGTTCATGCCATTGAAGTGAGTAGATGTACCGAAGACAGTAGTTCTGACTGCGCTGCAGTCTATCATTCAGAATGACTGCCATGTCATTTATTACAGAATTACTGTCCAGAAAATGTGGAAAGATGAGAGATTTAACCAGTAACAATCAAACACTTCTAGGAAGAATATCTTGCATTTTCTTTAAGGGATGCATTGCTGAAAAAACCTTCTTACATATTCTAATAACTTGCTCTAACCAGTCAAGAGTTGAGTTCATGGTTATACCCAAGTTTTTAACTGAACTACAGTATGGTATAACATTGCCATCAACAGTGATTTTGTGAATTAGGTTCCAGTCAATACTATTCATCAAGCGTGAATAACCAATGATGATAGACTGCGTTTCTACAAGATTGAGTTTAAGACCATTTTTCCTGGTCCATTTAATAATATGATCAATATCTTCATTCATCTTATCAACAGTTTCATTGATTTTGGAAGCGGGAGTAAATTTGTAAGTCATCTGCTTAAGAGTATGGAAACTGGAAAAATTGATAACAGAGGAAAGATCATTAGCATACAGAGTGAAAAGAAGGGGACCTAGGATAGAACCTTGTGGGACACCATAAAGTACATTTTTCCATTGGGATCTATTATTACCATCAAGGACACATTGTTTTCTACCTATGAGATAAGTTTGGAGCCATATGAGGGCTTCATGACTGAAGCCAAGCCAAGCTATTTTATTGAGTAAAACCTTATGGTCAACAGTGTCAAATACCTCTCTGTAAGGGTGACGAATTGGATTGACCAGCATAGACTCAGTTCTTTGCTTTAAAATCTCTTCCCGGTGGTTCAGAACCCACCTAAAACTGTAGGTGCAACTCATCAACTACCATCATCGAACTCATTAGGACTAAAAATGTTTAAAAAATTTTAAAATTCTAAAATTTTAGTCTCAGACTAAAAATAGTTTTACAACATTTTCAAGAGCTTGGGAATTAATCGTTTTAATATCTTACCTGCCTGTATCAGAATACTTCCAATTAGTAAATTTAAGAATGAGTTGAAAAAAGAATTACAAGAATTTTGTTTTTACTCCA
This sequence comes from Conomelus anceps, assembly GCA_948455865.1. Classification (NCBI taxonomy): domain Eukaryota; kingdom Metazoa; phylum Arthropoda; class Insecta; order Hemiptera; family Delphacidae; genus Conomelus; species Conomelus anceps. The sequence goes on from OX418216.1 coordinate 100,192,053, forward strand.
TTCTGGAGTATATTAATCACTATGCCAACACAAATCATACATGACGATTTTAGAATTATAATGATTTTAATTTGCATTGCATATAAATTGTTTATCTCATATGATAGCAAGAGTTTTTTTAGTAGAACATAATATCTTTGACAAATCCAGATACCCCTTGTATAGTAGGTCAGTGGATGCTGCCATGTCTATCTATCTAAGTTATATTTCAAGTCCACAAGATTGCTTTTTTAAAAAGCAATCTTTATTTTCACAAACTTGAAATTAATAAAAGAATTCAATATACATTTGAATAATTAAACTCAAAAATTTGAGTAGGTGAGTACCTTATGCTACGATGGTGTTAGCTGGACTGACTAGAGGCTGTCCGGTCGTGGGAAACCTGAGTTGAATTGATGATCCAGGTGTTCTATGAAAGCTGCCTATAAAGGTGCTGACTCCTACAGGAACTCATGATATAACTCCTCCATCCCTAAAGAGAACTTCGGGGGTTGGCTGTGAAGTTCTGGAAGAAGGATCTCTTTTGGAAAGTCTTTTGTACACAGCAAGGATAACACCCAATACAATCACAATGTACAATATTGATGTGAAGATGTTGATGTCAGTGGTGAAGTATGAATTTTGAATCACTGGTGACACTTGATTGTAGTTGAATTTTTCAAAGTCCAAATTTTTTATATTAATTTGGAAGTCTGGAAGTTGGTGGTCTTGAAGTTCCAATTTGATGTCCTCTAGAAATTTCGGGTGTACTCTAAGTTGAGATGAATGGAAAATAGGTTTTCCTTGATAGTAAACTCTTCCTTCAGCTGTGTTGATAAAAAAGATTCCTTGAAGTATTTTAACAGCGGTTTCGGTTTTACTTTCGATGTTGAAAGTCTCCTTCTTTGGTAGAACTGCCAGATGTTGCTGCATTTCGGGAATCCATTTTAGGAGGTTCTCTTCGATTTGGACAGTGGTGTATTTACAGTTGTCCGTTGTGCCGGTTGAGATGATCGCCGCTTCGCATGAGAGTTGTTGATGGGAGATGTCTTTGGATGAGCATAGATATTCGTTATCTCCTATCAATTTACATTTTCTATCTAATCCTTCAAATTTTGAATTTGACAAACTGTCAAAAGATTTCAATATGTACTTATTACGTGGGAATATAGTACAAAACCAGATTCTAAATTACTTGGTACTGATAACAGTTCATAAAGATCAAAAATTACTTCTTCCACAATTGAAAATTCGAGAAAATAAATGATTTCAATTAGCTTACAATCTACGTTGATTAATTTTTCTATTTCTAACATCTTATCATACTTAATATCTAATGGAAGCTTATTATTATAAAATTTCGACACTTTCAAAAGTTTATTGAACAGTTCTTTAGTAGACATGATACTAGGATGAAGAACGCCTACTTTACAAAATGCAATCGAATTTTCAATGTCTTGAACTACTTTTAACATCATATTATAAGCAATGAATAATTGATTCAAAATATCCTTCATTTTTTCTAATTCTACAAAATCATTAAAATCATTCATAACTAACATAAATTTTTGTTTCATTTCTTCAAAGTTCTCATTTACTAGTTTGATAGTTCTATTAAATTCTACAATAATATTTTGACTAACTGAATAATGATTAGCAACTTGATCAGCTAAATTATCTTGGTTTTTATATAATTCATATAAAATTTTATATAAAATCAACTAATCATATTTTTGTCCATCATAAGCATCTAAATTACCAGTGACAAATTTTAGAACAGATCCAAGGCCATTGATTAGACCTCTTTTATTACGTTTGACATTTTCATTGTTAACAAGAATTAATTCGAGTTTCTCTTCAATAACAGTTTTTGTGTGGTTGATAAATTTCAGATAATTAATTGCTTCTCTTAGCTTACTACTATTGTCTGTTACAAAGTCAGTTTTTGCACAATATTCTTCCAAAAATAATGGGTAACATTTTCATAATAGTTGTTCAAATTTTCAAGTTGCAAATACATCATTTTTAAATCATAATTATGTACAAAAACATGAGAACTATATTCTAACTTAGCTTTTCCAAGATGTATTGGAACAATTCCTAAATTTACAGTTACATTTTTGATTTCTACTGTTGCTCCTGGGGTTGCTCCATACAGGATGAGGAAGGACCTGGAACAGGATTGTCATTGTCTAGAGTCGTTTGAGTCACTGTTTGAGGTTTTTCAATCTCATTAGTTTTAGCAATTTTTCTAGGTCTTTTCATTTTTGATAGGTGTATTTTGGTTTTTGTATTATGGTGTCTGGGTACAATTTTTGCTGTTTTCGATTGTCTGTTTACAGATTCAACTTTTTCTCTATTATATTTATTCTTGGTTTTACTCTGTTTCTGCATGTTTTTTATGTAGATTTCTGGAGGAACTTCAGGCAACGTTTCTCTATTCTCATTCACTTTATCAATGACCTTTTCTTTGGTTGTTTGATTCATTTCTCGAATGTGTTCGTAGAGTTTTTTGGTTTTTTCCTTGTGTTGATTGATATAATCACTCATCATCTGTTTACTAATGTCAATGTCAAGTAGAGCGTTTGCGTTTATGTGTCTGTTTAAAATCTCAAATGGTGTCAATTTAGTAACAGAGTGAATACTATTGTTATACACTAAAATTGAATGTTTTACTTTTTTATCGATGAAGTCTTCTTTGAATTGATCTTGATTATTGAGAAGTCTGATGTGTTCGATCAGGGTTGAGTGGAGTCTTTCACACATACCGTTGGAAGGAGGGTGTTGTGTGCTTATAAAATGAATTTTAATCTTGTGTAATGCCATCAATTCTTTCACAACATTATTATTGAATTCAGTGCCGTTATCCGAAACTATAGTTTCCGGAACGCCGTGATGACTGAAGAAATCCAATAGTTTATCTACTATTTCAACCCCTTGTGCGCCAGCAAGTGGGTATGCTTGTGCATAACGTGAAAAACTGTCTATTATTGTCAAGAATTTTCGTCTGTCGAAAATAATGCTATCAATATGAATAGTTTGAAGTGGTTTTGAAGCAGTGGGTGTGAGATTCATTTCCAAGTTCAGTGGAACTCTTTCATATTTTGTTTTTAAGCAAATGTCACATCTATTGATAAAATTCTGAATACGATTTCGAATATTTGGCCAATAGTATTTTCTTCTAATTTGCTCATATGTTTCTTGAATTCCACGGTGATTATTTTTCCTACATGATAGTTATCAATTATCTCTTTTATTTCTTCTTCGTCTGTAACATCAATTAATCTTTTCGTACAACAAACTAAGTTGAGTTGCGTATTTTTGAAGTAAGTTGCAATTACTACAGTAAATCTCTCATAGAAATCACTCTCAAAAAATAGACAATATTTAACATTCGGAACTAAATATTCTTTTACAAATTCTACAACATCTTTCTCAAAATTGTTCTCAGAAATTTTTACTTGGAATCGTTGTTTATTTTCAAATAATTTTTGTATTTTTTTTGTGGTTTGTATTTCACTAAATTTAGAAAAATTTGATTCTTGCCAAAATTCACTGGTTCGTCAAGAGTTTGAATTCCAACCATTTCATTTCCATCATAGTTAGAGTGCATAGTTTGATCATTGTCAGAATCACGTTCAGCTTGTTCATTTTCACGGTCAGGGTCATTGTCACGTATTTCATTGACATCTACATTTCCTATCATAGACTGATTATCAAGTTCAGAAAAATGTAATTCAATAGCTTCTTCTATTATTCGATCTACTTCTTCACCCGTATTCTGACGTGGAATACTTGGATTAGTATCATTAACATTCAATTGGATTCTAGATAGGGCGTCGGCATTTTGGTTAGTTTCACCTTTCTTGTAGCAAATTTCGTAATCATACTCTTCAAGTTTCAACCTCCAACGAAGAAGTTTGGAGTTTGGCTCTTTTATTGAGAACAACCACTGTAAGGGTTTGTGATCGGTATAAATTTTGAATTTTTGGCCATACAAGTACGGGCAGAAATATTTTGTTGCCCAAACTATCGCTAACAATTCTTTTTCTATTGCCGAATATTTGGTTTCACTTTCATTAAGAGTTCTACTTGCATACGCTATTGGCAAATCTGCACCGTTTTTCATTTGACTAAGTATAGCTCCAACTGCAATATTCGAGGCGTCAGTTGTTAGCAGAAATTCGGATGAAAAATTGGGAAATTGTAGAATTGGATCATTACATAAAATATTTTTGCAATATTCGAAACATTTCGCATAATCTTTGTCATCAATGTTACTCTTTCAATGTGAATCTTTACTCCTTTTTTCAGACGTTTTTTGAGTGGTTTAGTTATATCTACAAAATTTTTAATAAATCTTCTGTAGTAACCTAATAATCCGAGAAAACCTTTGATTTCTTTGGTAGTCTTAGGAATTGGAAATTTTTGTATTGCTCTAATCTTTTCTGGGTGCGGTTTAACTCCTTCTGGTGTGACTATATGTCCTAAATATGCTACTTCTTTTCTTAGAAACTCTGTTTTATCTGGCTGAATTTCGAAGTTGGCATTTCGTAATCTATCAAATACTTCTCTTAGTCTTTGAAGATGTTCTTGGAGACTGGTGGAATAGATTATTATATCATCTAGATAGACAAGACATTTTTCGTTCTGAATACCTCTCAAAATGTTATTCAAAATTCTTTGAAACATGGGTGGACTATTTTTGAGCCCGAAAGGCATTCTTAGAAATTCATAGTGGCCAGTGTCGGTCGAAAAAGCTGTTTTCTCAATACTGTTAGGATGCATTTGAATTTGATGGAAGCCGCTTGCTAAATCAAGTGTAGTAAAATATTGGCATCTTCCTAATTTATCTAATATTTCGGAAATATTTGGCAATGGAAATCCGTCATCAATCGTTTTCGAATTTACCCCTCTAAAATCTATCACGATTCTGAACTTGGCTTTGCCAGAGGCATCACGTTTTTTTGGTACTATCCAAATTGGTAAGTTTCATGCTGAATGGCTTGGTCTAATGATATTCTGATTTAGCATTTCTTGGATTTGTCTGTCGACTTCCTCCTTATAAACAACAGGGTAGCAGTAATTTTTTGAATAGACGGGAATTTCGTCTGTTGTTCTGATGATATGTTTTACTTGATTTGTGAACGTTAATTTGTTTCCTTCTATATGAAAAATATCAGCATATTCGTTTATCAAATTTAGTATAGCATCTTTTTCTTCAGAATTCATATGTTCGGTTCGTATTGTTGACAGGTCTAATTTGGATTGATTAATTTCAAAATTGTTCAAATTATTATTTTTTGATGAAGCATTATCTTTTGATTCTATTGGAGCAAAATCATAGTTTTCCAAATTTTCAACTCTAAATGGACGTGTGATAGTCAGTTTTTTATCTTCTGTGAATGAATTCGTAATTTGACAGATTGCTTTGTTATTTTCCACTTTCAGTATGGATGGTGGGATTTCTAATCCAGAAAGGTTTTGATAGTCCAGTAAGCATTCACTGTAAGACATGTTTTCTATTGGAATAGCTATTGTTTTCTGACTGCGTGCTTCTATCAGATACGTCCAGGTGCGACTGGGTTTATTGACAGGAGAATGAACTTGTTGCGACGTAGTATTGAAAAATAATATGGGCACATGCTTATTCCTGTAATAAAGTCTATTGTTGATGAAATCCAATCTTATATTCAATTGTTTCATAGTGTCAAGTCCTAATAAAAGATCGAAGTCGTTGTGAAAATCAAACACAAAAAATTCAAATTTCTCATTTCCTAATAATACTGAATTTTTCTTTTGATGTACCATGAGCAGTAGTAACTTCAAATGGCAGACCCGTTTTTAACCAATGTAGCGCCCCTGGGCAAATTAAAGAGATATGCCCCCCCCCTTGATTAATTCATCTTTGTCAGTTTTAGTTGGGGAGGGATTTGTCCTTTAACTCCACCGAACTCCTTTTATTTGGTGAGTCGGTAAGTCTTTCCAATATCCACCACCTATGGCCCCACCGAGTCCCGGACTGGCAAATGGCTACTATAAAAACTTGCAAGTATTATTACTGCAGTTACAGGCGTAGGTGTTATGATTGACAAGTCACAATATAACAACCTTCTATTTTTACAGTATCACGGAACACCCACCCACCCTAAAAAAAAGTTCTTAATTATTGTAAACGTTTATTTCTATACATAACCATAGCTCATTCTATTTCAACTGTATGTTCACTTTTTAATTGAGTCTTGTAAAAACAACTTTGATACTTCAACCATAATATCTCGTATTTCCTTTATACTTTCTTTCTCTTATTACTATACTTTATATATATTTATACATATTCCTCATACTTTCTCCGTATATTTACATTATTGATTTTTTTCTACTGACCTTTGATGTAGCAAAACTATCTTTGAAGTCAAGCTTCAGTGTAATGTCCCTCTACGTACATAATAGCATTAAGCTATTCAGCTTTTCGTCTTTTATTGTAGAACGATACTCAGATTTTATTCTTTTCAAGGCCGAAAAGCTCCTCTCAGCTGTACAATTTGTGATTGGCAATGTTAAGTAAATTTGAATAGCTACCACCAAGTTTGCGAAGGTACTTTCTAAGCTGTGTTTTTTATATATTTGTAGCACTCCCTAATTTTTGGGATGTTTTCAGCTTCCATACAAAATTTAAAATGTAGACACTCTTGCACAAAGTCTTCCTTGTAAATGTCATTGGAGTAACATTGAGCTACCCTTTGAGCCTGCTCTCTTATATCGTCATTCTGCTTTTCTCTAAGAGAGCTGAAAATTTCCAATCGTTGACTGAGCGTCTTCTCATTGTCTTTTCTCTTATCAAGTTGAACTACTAGATGGTCGAAAATTGGTCTGAATACTCCACATCATAATCTGTCCCTGGGATCCATATTTTCATATTCTTTATCCCTCTCTTCATCTGAAAATATCGTACGATTTCTTGACCTTTCATTTGAAGGGTTGATTAACTCAGCTACTTTTAAAGCTATGGCTTCATAGTTGTCAAATTCACTACTATTGCCTTTCTCCTTAAAAAGTGTAGACAGAGTCTCAGCTCTTGAATGGTACCAATCAAGTCCAGTTCTTCTTTTTGCAAGCTTTCACTTGTTTTGTTCACTCTCTGCAATATATCATTTCTGTTTTGGACGCTATTTTCTAACCGATAAGCATGAAAATGTTACCAAATTGTTCAGAAAGATCTGAAAAATTATTGTGCTACTTGATTTTCCAGCTCTATAATTTTTTATAGTTTTTTTTTTAAATTTATAAAATTTTATCGACATATAATGCCTTAACATGGTTGACATTTTTTTTAATGAGAGCTTGAAAAAAGAAGAACTGGACTTGATTGGTGCCACTCAAGAGCTGAGACTCTGTCTACATTTTTGAAGGAGAAAGGCAATAGTAGTGAATTTGACAACTATGAAGCCACAGCTTTAAAAGTAGCTGAGTTAATCAACCCTTCATATGAAAGGTCAAGAAATCGTACCATATTTTCAGATGAAGAGAGGGATGAAGAATATGGAAATATGAATCCCAGGGACAGATTATTTAAAAAATAATGTTGTGACCAAAAGCCCCTTGTACGCTTGCGCCCCTGGGCAAGTGCCCATGTTGCCCAGTTATAGAATCGGGCCTGTCAAATGGGTTTTGTTTCAGTGATTCTTTGAAAAATTCTAGTCCAATTGTTTATTTCACAAATGACCTTGTTTTTCCAGTATCAATCAGTACTCTAAAATTTGTTTGAGGGTCAAAGAAGTACGGAAGTTCGTTTCTATCAATCTGTAAATTCATTATTGAAAATTTGTTCCGAGGCTCCTTTCCTCTAAAAAATGATTTAATGCTGATTGCTCAAAAGTCATTTGAGTATTGAACTCGTTGTTCAACTCCAAATCTTCGAAATTGCTTGTGAAATTTTCGGTCAATTCTAGATTGTCGAAATCATTTGGGAAATTGTCAGTCAAAATTTTGTTTTCGTTAGTATTAGTCAATTCGTCACAGTTTGTAGCAAGTCCTGTTGTCAATTGATTCTAGGATTGATTCTAGGAATTGAGTCTAGGATTCTTTTTGGGTGGTTCACGTTCACTATTTCTTGTTGAAATACTCATAGGGGTAGGTTGAGAGTTTGTCTGTGGTCTTTGTTGTTGACCTTGACCTACAAATGGTTGTCTATTATAGAACATAGGTCTTGGTTGGTTCATTGGATTGAAATTGCGAAATTGTTGATTATTTTGTTGTGTAATAGGTTTTTGTAATTGATTTTGGAAATGCGGAACAGGTTTGATTTGCGAGAAATTTTGCATTGGTTTTTGTTGAGAAAAGTTTTGCGTTGGTTGAGGGATTGGTCTCTTATTGAAATTGTTAATACTATTTCTATTCTTGTACTGCATTTCGTTCATTAGCATGTTTACTGCTTCACATAGACTTGAAGGGTTTCTTGTTCTCATCAGTAACCCTATAGGTTCATTAAGACCTCTCAAAAATACTCTAAGGGCTAGTTTTCTTGCATATTCGCATAGAATAGTTGAATTTGCTGCCATTTTTGTAAGGAAAAATGCGAGTTGTAAGTTAAGTATTTTCTGAATGCGTTCATGAAAATGAAAAGGGCTTTCACTACTTTCTTGTTTCATTTCTGTCATTTCAATATTCAATGTGAAACAATCTCGTTTGTCAAGATATCCGTCGAGAAGTACTCTTCTCACTTCAGGCCAAGAATAAGTGTTTCCACTTGTTACAAGTTCTAAAGCTCTACCTTTGAGTTTAGATACAATAGTTGAAAATAAATATTCATTTTGAAAATCATCGGGGTTTTATTGCACATAGAATTTAGCAACTATCTTGTCACAAATTGATACGAATCTATTAAGCAATAATGGCTCTCCAGAGAATTCTGGTATCATATCCAGGAATTCCTTTTTCAAAACAGGGGTAGCAATAGCTGGGGTAGCTGAAGCTGCTGGAGGCTGATGAGTAGCCATTTTACAATAGTTAAATAATTAAAAATGTAACAATTACAAATATCTTAAAAACTTACACTAATACGAATACTATGCTCATCTCTCCTGATGTCCTTTCAGTGAGTTGAATGATGCGTAGCTCGAAGATGATGATATCGAAGTTTGATATCCAAGTTGATGATAACTTTCACTGCACTTCACAATTTTGGCGATGCACAGTTTGAGTTAATTCACCACTGATTTTTTTTAGAAGTCGCGAACGCGAGGTTATTTTTTTTGAACGGCCGTAAACAGTTAAAACTGACGATTGATTATTTTCACTAATTAATCGCGACCGTCCTACCGACTGCGCCAGTTATATTTCAAGTCCGCAAGATTGCTTTTTTAAAAAGCAATCTTCATTTTCACAAACTTGAAATTAATAAAAGAATTCAATATACATTTGAATAATTAAACTCAAAAATTTGAGTAGGTGAGTACCTTACGCCAGAGTTAGTTTTTCAGATGGTGTTAGCTGGACTGACTAGAGGCTGTCCGGTCGTGGGAAACCTGAGTTGAATCGATGATCCAGGAGTTCTAGGAAAGCTGCCTTTAAAGGTGCTGACTCCTACAGGAACTCATGATATAACTTCTATCTATGGTTATCTTAGAAATAAATTGTGTTTAAACCATAATGAACGAATGAACCCCATAGTACTGATAAACCATTCCTTCACTGATTTCACCATTTGTTGATAGCTGTAAAAGAGAGCTCGACACCATTCCATCAATTATTTTGTTCCTAGGTTTCCAAATTTCGTGAATCAGGAACAATTCAATGTTTAAATGGAGTTTCATCTCATTTCCGAATCAACCAAACTGCTGCTGTGAAAAGTTTGGCAATTGAAAGCGTGCAGCAGCGCCCCGTCCCGGTCGACCACCGGGATCCAATCTGGTTCGTCATTAGAGGGCGGGCATCGGCCTCAATTGTTCTCCGACCAGTGATTGGTTTGTCTCGTGAAGCCTCTCAACCTCTCAAGTGATTTCCTCCTCTGCTCTCTGATCGAGTTCTGTTTCCAAACTACGATTAAAGGTGCGCCAAACATGCAAATCCACTGTTCAAGTTCAGATATTTAGAGTCGTTCAAGTGTTAATGCGTCTCTCCATGTATTGAGATGTCTAACAGAATTAAAAAGAGGAAATTAAAATAATGCAGAACTACAAAGGAAAGTAACACACAAACTTTATCTACACAATAAACTCATTAGCAGACACTAATGAATAATTATCACTTAACAAAGCGATAAAATAAACAGTTCAATAACCTCAAACAAGTGAAGATTAATTCAACAACAATAATTATCACTGTCCATAACTAAAAAATCACTTGTTAGGTAGACTGATCGATAACAATCATTAAATGTTCAACAAACTGTTTAATAAACCAATACGGTATTAGTCCATGCACTCACACTAGTCTAAAAAAATGTATTATCACTAATAATCTTATCACTATTACTGACACAGTTATTCTTCCACTAAATCGCCAAAACACAATTAATTATTTATTGTTCTGTGTATAAAAACGCGTTGTACTGTGTTTAGTCTGTCACGACTGAAGAACATAGAACTGACACAACAAACAACTATTACATAATCTTATCACGATCGAGTACTGAAACAACACTGACTAACTGACTGGCAGTGTTTGTGCTTTTCTTACAGACCTATCATTTCTGGAAACTTTGTAATGATTTTGAACCTTTAGCCTAAAATTTGACCTTTATATTAGTGGTAACTTTGTGATAAACCCTGATTGTTTAAAATTTACTTGACGTTTTTGTCATTCTGAAATGAATGCTGACTTTTGAATTTTGTGGCAACTGCTTCGCCATTGGGATATGACAGTTGTCTCTCTAATTGGCTTTTTCTCTCTTGTTGTTAGAAAGAGATGTTTTATTATTCCGTAGCGAGATGCAATAAATTGGACAAGTCTGCTCTTGTAATAAAAATAATGCATCGTACGATACGATGACGTATGATCACCTGATCGGTGCCAGCCAATAACATGCAAGCTTGATTAAGGTCAGTGATCTGATGCGAGGTTAGACTGTATGTTGACACGTAAATTTTGAGATGAACAGCTCTGAGTATGCTACTCCTGTTTTCTGGTTAAGTTGAAGATTTAGAAATGTCAAATGCAAACCACTTTTGTTAAGATAAATATTATATTGATTTGTGAACGTCTCTTGACAAAAACTTTTTTTTTAAATTATGATTGTTTTGGAGAAGATGAGAATCTTATAAGTATTTGGAATCCGCCTGTAGGGGTAGTTCTTAAATCCAGGGCCAGTAATTCTTGAACCCAGATAGCATTAATTTTGGAATCCATGCAACTTTAAATTCCTGAATACAAGTAGCAGCTATCCATTGATCCACTTATTCAAGTATAGGATAAGAACGTTTATAATCATTTATTTTTCGGCAGTCACAAGGTAACAAATTTACTCTATTTAGTGCAGTGACGACCGATTTCCAAGAGTGAAATCACTCGAAACCAAAAAGGTGCAAAATTATTAAAAAGGGATTAGGGTTAATGAATGGACTTAGTATACGTTTTTGGGGATTATCATACACCACATTGATAAGTTAGGTTCACTTATTTTACTTCTCTTGTTTAGTGGTTGAGCTGGCCAGTCTTCGATTCGATAATAATTTGTTTAATGTTGAGAAATTTGTTAGTATTAAATTTTGTACACTGTGATATTTTTTATATTCATAATACTTTTTCATTATATTTTGCCAAGAGACATAAAAAGGCCTTTTACTGAGTTGACTACCATTCCACATTCGTTATATAAGACAAGGTGCATGAGCTAATCAAGACTAATGAATCTTGATTATTTTATTAGTGCTGATTGGTATTCAAAATTATAGTTTCCAGGTAACTCCTCAACAAAATGTTGGGAATAGCCCAGTTCCAACCAACCAGGAGGAAAGTTACAACTTCCATTCCACTATCTACTATTTCCAGAGTAAATAAACACTCGTCAAAACAAATAAACCTATTTAGCAGCAAAAATTTTTCTCCAAGCATGAAATTCGAGAATTTTTTCAAATCTTTTAATTTTTCCAATTTACGACAAAATTTTGGAAAATTTACGACAAATTTTGCCAGTTTTTGGACAAAACTGAGATTCAGAAATGAGGTTAGGTTGCAACAACGTCGTTACGATTTGATGAAATTGATGGAACTTTTCAATCTGACTCCAATCCAACTCCAACTCCGACATCGACAACGATTTGCGGTTTACACGGTGCGACGTGCATGCAACAGTTTGTCGTTGACGACAAGATGTTGTGTTTATCCTCGTCGTGTAAACCCGCCTTTAGAATAAAAAGATAATAGGCATGAAATATGTTCAAATATCACAGTTTTTTCATCGTATCTAATTGTTTATGGTTCCATTTTTAATATTATTGTAACATTTTTTCAGTTTAGAAAAACCAAAATTCTCAAGAAGGGATTCCTGTTGCCAAAGTTAATGGGTTTCAAGTAAAACAAGTTAAACATTTTTTAAGGCGCACTTCTTAAAAATAAAAATATTTATCAATCTTGATATTTCTATTTTGTACAGTAGATCATTTTATTTAGTATTTGTAGTATCAGAAACAAGTTTCAAAGATATATTTTCATCCATTCACGAGATATAAAATTGCGGACAATGGGAAAACGAAGGGAAAATTCACATTTATTCAATAACGCCATACATCGAGTTATTTAGGAATAGGAAGATGTTACAATTTTTATTTAATTGCTAAATGTTAACAAGCTCATTTATCAGAAATCTTTTTCCTGTTAATGACATGTATTCTATGTAATTAGCATGTATTTAAAAAAATTTCAAACTGTTTCGGTATGTATCACTGGAGGTACGCTTCTTATGTACGTCTTTGTACGTCTGATCTTGTACGTCTGTACGGCTCTTTGTACGTCTGATCACCATTTTGTTAGTGTACATATTTTAATAGAATATCCTTTGATGTAGGCTACTGTACTTGTATGTTGAATATGATGATGTATATGGAGTGATGTACAACATGATGTATCGTGCTGCAGTAGTTAGTGAATTATTCATACAACATACAACGACACAAGGCTTGTTAACACTGTAACGGACAACTTTTGACATTGCTGTGCATCGTAAAAAGTTGTCCCACCATGATAGCTATCATTACAATAGAAGCTTTTCGAACTTCGTACTTTTCCCAAACTATGAAAAGATTGAAAACAAACTGGCATTTTTATCTAGTAGCTACTTGACATTCTAAAACTATAAATGTTCAAAACTTGTAAGAGATCTGTCAAGCATATCAGACTCTTCTAGTTTGGAAAGTATTATTGAATTATTTATTCATGAAATAAGCAAATTACGTAGTTTCAGACAATAAACGATACTGTTTTTCTCTAAAAGAAGCGTTCTATTCATTTTATTTTTAACTTATTCTGCAATATCTACAAAACTAACCTTGAATGTATCTTCACTCTTGTTCGCCAATTCAAATAGCAATATTCTCAGCATTCCACCGCTTTTCTGTAATTTGAAAATTTCGCCTCTACTTCATTTCCTCCCCCTTCTCTTCCTCATTATCTTTCTCCTGCTTCTCCTTCAGAATGTGGACACAAGCAACGTGCAAGTTTCTAGCGAATATTGAATTTCTTTACGGTTCATTTATTTATTTTTACTCTTATTTAGAAATACAGTATGTATACAGGGGACGAAATTTAGAGGTGGAATCTAGATATTGCAAATTTTGTATGTGCAATGAATACTAAATCATGTTTGACTTGTTGCAAACTAGTTGAAAACTTGGACTGAAGCAGAAAATCAATAGAGATGAATACAGGTGGACGCTTGTATTTTTTTACATTAAATATTTATTTGTAGTGGAGTCTACACTTACTTCTATAGAAAAAACTACCAATGAATTATTTATAAGTGAATGGAATTCACTATTTCGAGGGGAAATCAGCCTGAATGAAATTTATATTTGTCAGAGATAGATGATTTAATATTCACAGGAAACTGGATGGATTAATATTGAAGGAATTGTCCTATAGTAGTTTATGCAACGATTTTATTTTGACCCTTATTAAGGCACGAGTTAGATGTAAGTTATAACACGAGCGAATGCGAGTGTTATAAATATCTCACGAGTGCCTTAATGGCCAAATAAAATCGTTGCATACACTATTTTATCTACGACCACTAGTATACATTTAATTAAAACAATTTCATTTTACCTGTGACGGTCAAAGATACCTAACCTCTCATCTCAAATATGAGAAGTTATAGTAGATTGTTAGGTTAAAGTAGCTGGTGTAGCAGTTTGATGAAATCAGCTGATAGTTTCACAATATTGAATTACGATATTGATTTCATCAAAAATGCTTCTGATTGGTCCAGAAACCGTGTTATAATGTAGAACCTGTACTATAATGAGCTCTTTATGCAACGAGTCTCAAAAAGAATTTCGAAAAGACAGCTGTTTTGGCATCAACTGTGAAACTGTAATGTATACATTATGACATGGTCGTACATAAAATTCATTATATGTCTGGTGCGTGCTACAAAATATGGACCTTGACGGAAGATTCAGTTATAAATATGATTTCAATAAGATTAATAAACTTAAAAAGATCATTTCAATCAGAAAACTCAGTGTATGAACTGAAACTCTCTTTACTTCTAATACAAGTAGAGCTCGGATAAAAGACTCCAAAAGTTCGTCTGTATGTATGAACCTAAACCTGAAGTAATCGGTTCACATTTCTAGAATGAAATCTAATTTTTATTAAAAATGTCATTTATGAAACATGTAACACGATTACGGCCAAACGCTTAAAGCGTTTGTCATGAAATTTCGCATGAATTCCTTATTTCTTAGTTCCTTATTCCTAGACGACCGAGCGATGTATGAATAATTTAAAAAAAAAATGCCCCCCATCTTTTTTAGGGGGACCCAATTTACCCCCGATTATTGGAAAGTCTGATTTGGGTGCGCATAGTTCAAAATGAAGATTTATACAATTTGAGAAAAGGTTTAAGCTGATAAACCCAACAGGGGTTCAAAATATTAAAAGTCTTCAATATTGAGATTTTCCAATTTGTTTTCATTTTGATAGGGCATTTTGAGCTGAGTAGAGCGGCATATACTGAATTATTGATAAATTGAGAATTTATGGGTGGATAATTTGTGCTTATTTCGATTGATAGTAGAAGACAATTGAAAGAGAAGAAGGTCAACAGTTGACACTGAACTTCTGAACTACTCTTTAAGTATTAGGGAAGGGGATTTAAAAACTCAAATATTGAGATAATTGGGAAAATCTCTTTTTCATCAGGTGAAACATGATATCTCTGGAGACTTCCATTCGAAGAACTTCCATTCTTTGAAGATAAGGGTGGAGATCTAAATTTGGGAAAATTATTTTTGGGGGGGGGGGGGAACAAATTATTCATTTTTTGTTTATGGATAATTTCTGTTTTCTATGATTGGAGATTAAAATGTCAGAAGCTACTAAAAATGCTTAGTAACCCTTGATAAGGCATAATAGGTGATTTCTAGGAGGCGTAAAAATTTTGGATTTCTGAAATATAGAGTTTTGCAAAGAAATTTAAGTCGAAAGTGCTCTTGAATTTCATCGAAAATATCATCCCCTTTTGAGTGAGGCCTAATGTTCACAGAACTTCTAGTTCCAAATTTGAAACTCTCCATTCTTCAAACCTACACACAGAGTAAGTGAAACATCTTTTACATCTCATACAATGTAGAAGAGAGATACACGTTTTGGTCAAGTATTGCCGCAATGAAAGTAGATTTCAGCTTTTGATGAGGCCGTCTAGTTGTTTTGCGTGTTGTGTATATCCTTTTCCACCACCGTGTCCTTTTCCTCTTCTTTCCCCTCCCTCTTAATTCTAAATAAACAGTATGCCCTATTATTCACAATCAGTTAACAATCTTATTTTAATTATCTGAATCTCTCTTTTGGAATTCCTCACTCTTCACGAATAAAATATGAATAATTGTAATTATTTAATAAAAACCGTTTACCTACTGCAAAAATCAATTTAATTTTTACAATAATTTAATGAAGTTGAAAACTGTATCTAAAAATTTACTTTTTGCGGCTATACTGCTACCTTTCTAACAAATTAGGCCTAAATATAGAAACTAAATTACTTCCAATATCATGAATATGTCTATAAATTAGCTCTAACGTTTAAATCTATATATTTATGTTATACGTAGGATGGAACCACAAAGAAATATATTAGGCTATATTCTTCAGAATTCGATTAGCATTGCCTTGTTTTAAATTCACTATCTGGTATTTACGTGGATATTGTATTACGTGGACATTACATGCATTATGCGGATTATAACCTTGTGCGATAAAATTCCTGTATAATTCTGCATGGCAAGTGATCACAGTTTGTATTGTTTATCACACCTCCCATAATTTAGCAGAGAAAAAAAAAATACATTATTTTTATATATTTTTAATATATTATACAAAATTGAAATATACCTAAAACATTTTGCCGATATAAGTGAAATATATATTTTCATCGATCTTCCTTCATTACTGATTAGTAATTGATCTCAGCTATCTATAAAAATCCTGTTTTGCCCTATATGAAATATCCATACCTCGTTTTTATTCATGTTTATCTAATATTTCTTCCTCAACTGCCTATCATCTCATCGCTCACATACCCACCACCATTCACTCACTTCCACCCTTTCTCTCTTGCACTCTCTCTCTCTCTCTCTCGATTCGCGCCGTGGCGTGGGTCGCGGTTTTTGCTAAAAGTTGATTGCTTTATCTAAAAATCTACTTTGTGGCCTTACTGCTTAATTCCTAACAAATTTAATAGAGAAACTAGAAATTAGAAATCTATACATGTTATAAGTGGGATACAACCTGACAGAAATATATCCTCCAGAATCCGTTAAGCATAGCCTAGTTTTGAATCCCGGTATCTACGTCTGCAAATTACAAACACATAATTGACGCTCTGTGTCACTCATAATTCATTCTAATTGATTGATTGATCTATGTAATTCATTACACATCATAATTATTGATACTTTTCGTTTATTTACCTCATCCGACGATTCGTCTCCAACCGTTTTATTATTTCTAATGCTCTCAATTTTCACACTGTATCAATGTGCACAGATCATTATTGACTCCGATGTCTCACCTTAGTAACAATGTGCGATAAAATGCCTGTGTAACTGTGCAATGAGAGCGATCTTAGCTTGTATTCTCATTACATCTCGCATCATTTAGGAGAAAAAATCAGGAGAAATTTATTAACGCATTCAAATTTAATCGATTCTCATAAAATATGGTAATCTATAAATGTGCATGTGTATCACTCACACCCTCACTCAAGCGCTCTCACTCGCTCTTTCTCTCTCTCTCTCTCTCTCTCACTCTCTCTCGATATTATCCTATCACCACTCTTGTCACCATTCTCTCTTCGTCTAATCGGTACAACTTTCTCATCTTGTCGATACCAAGTGATTCCTTACAAACTTCCTTACCTACCATTTCTTCCAGCTTAATACATACGATATCAAAATACATCTATGTCAAAAATATTTCTTATGCTAGCTCTGTCACACTTTCTCACGCTTCACCATCCGTCCTGATCATTCCTTTTTCTCGCCATGAGTCTTGAACTTTTTTCTTCTCTCTTTCACTCCATCTATTCCGTCTGCCTTATCTATATTTCCGTCTGCCTCTATTTGAACCTAATATTATCTGTACTTGCATCTTTGCGGTCTGTCTTTGCTGGCTCTTTTCTTTATTGTTGCAGTTTTATGGCAACACTCCTAACAACCTGGAGCACTACATCTTCCTTGATGAAACGATTCATGGCCTGCTTATACCTTGGGCTGCATCTATTCTATCCGGCTGCTACTGGGCATCTTATTCTCGGCTACGCTTGTTCCTCCCTTAAAACTGAACACTGAATGATTTAAACAAAGGAACTTTCTTGCTCGGAGCTGATACTGCTACGCTATCACCATGCGGACAAACGAGTTTAATTTTAATTTTCTTAAGTTAAGTTATTCTAGTTTTAATTTGGTATTAGTGATCATGCTTTGCTTCTGGGTTGGGTCGATGCAGGTCGGCAGTCCTCTAGATGTCGCTTCTTAACACACCAGCTCGCTCGGCCTCAACCTCTTCCATTACTAACAGTTCAATCGGTACTGGGCTCATATTATCTAATGATCTTTTGCCTTATGATAAACATTGTTTTAGGGCTTGTCACTTGAACGCACAATCTCTACGATGTCACATAGACGAACTCAGAGCAATCTTCCAATTCAACAACTTCGATGTAATGGGAATTTCTGAATCATTTTTAAAACCAAGTATTTCATCATCTCAAGTAGCTATATCAGGATATAATCTTTTTCGTAACGATAGGTTGAATAGAGCGTGTGGAGGCGTTGCAGTGTATGTTAAAAACGGTATCAAGACAAAAATACTTACTGTGTCCGAATCCTTACTAGGTGAAGCTAGGCCAGAATACATGTTATTGGAGTTGACTTTGTCTAGGTCTGATAAATTGTTACTTGGGGTCTGTTATCGGCCTCCAAAGATTGGTTATTTTACTGACTTCGAAAATGCTTTACTGTCTTTCATGCCTAATTACAGTCGTATCCTACTAATGGGAGATATGAATACGGACCTCAACATGGCCCATCATAACTTCGACTACACCCAACTCACTACTATTTTTGAATGTCTCAATCTGACCATACTGCCACTAAATCCCACTCATCATACTAATGTTTCTGACACTTTTATTGACTTATTAATTGTTAGCGACCCTGATGAGGTGATTCACAAGAACCAAATCTCAGTTCCAGCTATTTCTGGTCATGATCTGATTTACTGTGTACTCTCCTATAAAGCTCCCAAGCCTGTACCAAAGTTTATAACTTTCAGAGATTTCAAACATATGGACGAAGAAGCATTTATGACTGACGTAGCTCAAACAGCATGGAACGAAATATTAGCTTTGTCTTCGGTTGATGCAATGGCAACTACTCTAGAAAACAAGATTTTGAATCTATATGACAAGCATGCACCAACTGTGACTAAACGAATTAATAGCAAACGACCTGTTAAATGGATAACTGATGAAATATTGCAGCTCATGGCACAAAGGGACTCAGCTCATAGGAAGGCTAAAAGAACAGGTGACATTGACAATTGGACCACTTACAGACGCTTACGTAACAAAGTAAAACAAGAACTTCGTAACTCTAAGATTAGGTACATGAACTCTTTTTTAACTGAAAACCGACTTAATTCATCATCGTTATGGCGTGGTATCAAACAGTTTGGAATTGGGAAACAAAAATCACCTACCCAAATCGACCTTTCACTTGATGATATTAATGAACATTTTGTATCCCAATCCTCTCAACGTGATGAGACAGTAATTGAAAACCATCTAGAAAGCCTAATTGATCAAGTTTCCAACTCTCCTATTCCACCAGCCTCCCAGTTTCAATTTCGTCCAATTTCTGAGCATGAGGCTCTCAAAGCTATCCAGCATATTCATAGCAATGCGATGGGAGCAGATAAAATTCCTATCAAATTTATCAAGAGAATTCTCTTTGCAATTCTACCTGTCATAACTTACATTTTTAATGCTTCCCTTCAAAGTGGTCTCTTTCCTAAAAATTGGAAATATGCTCATGTTCGCCCACTTAACAAAGTTTCATTTCCAACTAAAGTTGAAGACTTCAGGCCTATAAGTATTCTGCCAGCAATTTCCAAAGCACTTGAAAGACTTGTTCATTCACAAGTAGTCGAATTTCTTGAAAATAATAGCAAACTTCATAACTTCCAGTCTGGTTTTAGAAAATTCCATTCCACTGAAACAGCTCTACTGCGTGTTACTGAAGATATCAGGTCGTCCATGGATCACAGAAAGTGTACCATACTGTGTCTGTTTGATTTTTCCAAAGCTTTTGATACTGTTGACCACCAGATCCTTCTCAACAAATTACTCCTCCTTGGTTTTAGTCACAAATCTGTAAAATGGTTTCATTCTTATCTTGTAGACAGAAAGCAGTGTGTCACTGATGGTGAATTGCAATCAGAGTGGAAAAATGTAATTCATGGCGTCCCCCAAGGTTCAATTCTTGGCCCCCTTCTATTCACACTGTATGCAAATGATCTTTCTTCCATAATTAGGTTTTCCAAATTCCACACCTATGCTGACGATCTTCAAATTTATTCTAGTTGCTCTGTTAGAGACCTTCACCAAACCATCCATAATATGAATGAAGAAATAGTGAAAATCACTGATTGGACTAAAAAGAATGGCCTCAAACTTAATCCACTTAAAACTCAACCTACAATAATTGGCTGCTCTCGTTTAATCAATGGCATAGACTTCCAATCAATTCCAAAAATCACTGTCGATGGGACTAGTATTTCCTATTGCAAATCAGTAAAAAACTTAGGAATCATAATTAATACTTCTCTTGACTGGACTGAACATGTTGTCGGCACCTGCAAAAGAGTTTTCTCTGCCATGCACTCTTTGAAGAAAATGCAAGACATCCTTCCTAGGCATATCCGACTATTACTTGTCAAAACTCTCATTTTCCCATACTTCATGTACTGCAATTCAGTTATAAACGATATGACAGTAACACTCAATGAAAGGTTGCAGCGTAGTCAGAACTACTGCATGCGTTTTGTTTACTCCCTACAACGTCATGAGCATATAACCCAATCCTACATTCATAGTAGCACCTTAAATTACCTGATCAGAGGCTTATCAGAATACTTAAACTTCTAAAAAGCATTCTCAATAGTGGAACTCCTAAATATTTTAAAAATGATTTTAAGTTTGTGTCTGAAGGTCGGAGAAACAACGTTTCCCACACCAGAAATGGTGACAGAACTCTTAGGATGCCAAATCACCGGACGACACTTTATACTAAGTCTTTTGTTGTTAGCGCTTGTCGTGCTTGGAATCTACTCCCACTTTCAATTAGGAATCATGAGAGCCGAGTGGGCTTCTCCCTGTCTCTGAGGAGACATCTATTGGAGAAAATGGCAGCGTCTGTCCGGCCTTGAGGCAACTGCATGATCAATGATACTATAATCCTTTAAGTTAGGTTAGGTTATTATCTATCTATAAACTAAATTATTTATCTATTCATTTTTATAATACTTTTTTAATCCACAAATTATTTTCAATATGCTTTCATTTTTTGTTCTAATGTATAAATGTAAAATTGTTTAAATTTAAATTTATCTCATTTGAATTGATTTATCTTACTTAGATAACCCATATTAGACGATTTCATCTAAATCAATTTAAACTAGTAGGACATGTTGAGGTAAAAGGTTAAGTGTAAGAATGGCCTCAATGGCCAAGACTTCGCCTCTTTGTGTAATTCATCTCTCAGATCCAAGCTCTATTTTCATTATGTTTTTATTTTTTTTCAACAATTTCTGCTGTACTATACCTTAGAATATATATTTGTTGTATTTATAAACTTTTCTACTCAAACTATTCAACCATTATGTTTATGATTCAAAATCAACTGTACTTAACTTCAACTAGTGGATCTGAGAGTTGCTAATATTAATAATACTTTATCATTCAAATACATTGTAAATTTACACAAATAAAGTCATTTGAATCTGAATCTGAATCTGAATCTTCATCCATTCCTTCCACTCCTCTTTCTTCTCCTACTACTCCTCCCCTCTCCAATCTACAGCTTACTCTGTAATGTTGGAATAGCCTCCACCTAAGTCTCTTCCCAATTAGTGCTGATTGGACAAAGAGCTTTTCTTTCTTTTGTTCAATGAATTTTTATTTTGTGCTCTCAAGAAGCATTTTACTCTCGGACAACGTTTTTGAACTTTGTGTCACATTGTTCCAAAGAAAAAGCAGACAAGTGGCGGTTTTTCTACAAACGAAATTCCCTTTTACATTTATTTTTTCATAGGCTACCGCATTTTTAGCACTCATAATGAGCTTTATGGCTTTGTTGAGGACTGAATTCCAAAGAATGAATAATTATACAATTGCATAGATGGGAACAAGGAGACTCATAATACAAGCTGCATTATGAAATTAAAGTGTTGAAAACAAGGTGATTCGTGATGATTCCATAAAGACAAAACGCTCTATAGCAAGTCTAGGCATCCTCATCCTCTCCTCATTAAATTACTCGTTTAATAAAATTCTACAGACTAATTTCAAATATTCTATTGCTGGATGAAATAGAAAGGGCGTTTGCAGTACTTTGGATTATGGAGTTGCATAAGCGTATTGAAGGAAGAATTAGAGTAAAGGAAGATAAGAACGGATGAAATGAAATGAAAATATGCTTTATTAGGCGGATATTAATTATTAAAAGGAATAGCAGAAGCAAAATAATGAACTGGAAGAAGAAAATAGAAAGAAATTAAAAAAAATTAGGAGGAAGAAGAAGAAAAGGATCTTGGTGCAGAAAAAGAAGAGAGCTAAGAGAAACTGAGCAGAAGCAAATGAAGTGGAAGAATAAGAAAAGAGTGAGTGATGAGAAGAGACGAAAGGAGGCTGGCTGACAGTTGCTCTCCATCGCTGTGTAACCTTGATCTTGACTAACGGTATTTTATTCTATCATAGAGATTGTTTTGAGGGTGATATAGAGTGTATGAGCTCAAATCAGCTCAAGTAAGCACTAGAGCTGAAATATTACTTCATAGACATCTGTTTAAATCACTAAGCATGGAATAAATTAATTAAGAACTAACATTTTGGATATTGTGTGATTGAAATCTTTAGTCTATGCTCTTTGAGCATAGTCTGTGCGTTTCGTAGAGGCGAATAAGCCTGAAGATGGCGTTATTACAACCAACAGTTGATTATAACTTCTATTTTTTTTTTTTTTAATAAATGCTGCGTTTTTAATACATCGGTGTACTTATTGTAGAATTGAAGAACTATGAACGGAGAGGCTTTGCAGGAAATGTATTTTAATGGTCATGGTGTCACGAACTCGTGATTTAATTATGATGAAACATTTTTAAAAAAACCTGTACAGTTCAGCTTGTGGAATTTTTTTCTTGACCTATTTCTCATCTATTGATTGATAATATGAGTCAATATGTAGTTGAGGCAGATGTGAGTGAAACGACGAGAGTTATGTGAAAGGATGTGAATTGTGTATTGTACAGTGTATAACTAAACCCTGAGGGGAGAAAGCCCGGAGGAAAGAGCCAGCTCACTACTCCTTCCATCCACCCATCTTGCAGGCAAACCAACAGGCTTTTTTAACAGGAGTCAGCGCTAAAAAAACATCAATCTGTTTTGTCGTTCGTGTGATCTCAACCTAAGAGTAATTTCTACTTTTGTCAGATGTTTGCTTAAAATGTCAATTTAATAAGTTACAATTTTTTAAGTGTATGAACTAGTCTTGGGTCGTTGACAGTTTTCTCGTCACCGAAACGCAACTAGTTTTGAATAAATGTTAACTAGTTGATAAACTAGTTGAAAGTGTCAACTAGTTGAATGTTGAATTTAACGAAGAATATGCATTTTCATGGAAGAATAACGAGCTGTGTACGTGTCTACTGTCTTCCGATAATCGTTTTCAACATGTGCAAACAAGATACGAAAGAGCGTGTCCGGTTACAAAAAACAAACGCTATATGCAATCTAAATCGCGTAAAAATAGAGATAGAGAAATTCAAATTGCAGATTTGAATTCAACGCCCTCAAATTAATAAAATGATTCGCGAGTATGCAAAAATAAAGGAAGTTGATTTATATTGAATTAAATTTGAAAAACATCTACATTCTAAAAATAATAAAAACTTGCTCAGTTTTGATTATTTTTGAGTCTGCTAAACTTATTATCAATTTGCGGGCGCTGGATTCAAATCTGAAATCAGAATTTTTCTATCTCTATTTTTACGCGATTTAGATTGCATATGGCGTTCGTTTTTGTAACTGGATACGCTCTTTCTTATCTTGTTTGCACATGTTGATAAGGCGTTTGTTTTTTGTAACCGGATACAAAAATTGTCTTGAGACAGCAGTGCAGTGTTATTGCATTTCTCACTCGCACAGTTAGGCTACTCCTACTCCTATTTCTCAACTGCATGTGATTTATTTTCATTTTGAACGTTGATCAACTAGTTTGCTATTCACACTTGAATTTGACAGACTTCCAGTTGTGTTGGAAATGAGTGCGTTGAGCCCGTTGACCGTTGATATGGAAATGTAGTTCATCAACTGGTTTAGTAAAGGAAACAAAACAGTTGAATCGTTAATAACCAATAAACAGTTAATTCAACTAGTTCGTTGAATCAACGCTCGTCACTAGTATGTACAAAGGAAAGGAAGGTAATTGATACCTGTAAGAGACACTTACTTTACAAATATCCTATATAAGAGTAAACTCCTTGCTCACACACTTTTACAAATCGAAATATTTATCGACAATACAGTCATACAGTGGCGTAACGTACACCCCCGCAGACCCCGTGGCGCGAGGGGCCTGGGCTATAAGGGGGCCCGGAATGAAAATAAATTTTTTCAAGAAATAGCCCGTGCCCAAACTGAAATTTAAATATACAGAGTGATTCAAAACTAAACGGCAATCTCTTGGGAGCTCATTCTGTAGCTGAAAATAAGAAAAAAGTTCATATAAACATATGCCTGAAAACGCTTCGTTAGCGAGTTACGGCTAGTGGAAATTTTCAACTAGAACTCAGTACCCTCGGTGAGGTAAGGCCGTATAAAAATGTTTTAGGTGGTTGGTTATAAAGATACAAATACTATTGTCTCTTCTGTTTTTTTTATCTGAAAAATGGAATAAAATTGGTTCCAGAGCTGTAAATGCAATAATTTTAGAGATATATTACGTAGAACACAAGAATTGGTGCAAAGAAATAACACATTTTTGTGTTTAACGTAAGATTACTTTCATAAATGGTAAATAAAGGTGCATTTTTTATTGATTGAATTTGTAGAAAATTTAATTCTGAAAAGATTCATGTAAATTACTTGGAAAAAAATGAATAATAGATATTGAAATTTCGCTATATAAAAAACAAAACCGATGCACATAAAACGCACATTCTTAACTGCATAAAATATTAACTAATTCAGGTTTGAATTAACACCTGATCATTTATTCAAAACTGAACATTAACATAAAATGTATTTGATGTGTGTGATGTTGTGCGGTCATGTTTTAGTTATTTATATTTTTTATCGACTAGTACATTTTTAAACAATGTTCAGAAGGAATATTTATACGCTTGATATATCGGATAAATTACGTGATTATTGTATAAGTATATAAATAATAGTTTTGGTTCAATTGTGTCAGTTCTCCGAACGCAGTTGACATTTTTTCTTATAATCAAGTACTGTAAATGTAGTCTACGTTTTCTCTCTTCTGCGTCAATAAATTTCTTGAATTTTTCTCTTTTCCTGTTTTAGTAAATTCGCGGTAATTTAGATAAAATGCCTTTTTATTTAAAATTGAACCTGTGTCTGTGTCTGAAAATGAGGCGAATTCTGAGAGAACACATTTTCTGGGAAAAAGAGCGAAGGTGCTAACAAGGAGGATGTGAATGTGGATCCTATGGAAGACATCAATTTCAAGGTTTCTAGATTAACTATTTACAATATAATCAACTCTCAACTATTTCCATCTTTCAGGAGCCCGTAGGCTACAGCCAAAATCATTAGACTAGCCCCCCTTGAAACATGATTGAATTTTAGAATTTAATGGATAAAAAGCTGTTTAGTTCTTACATAATTATGATAACTGCCCAAAAGATATGCAAGTTTTTCAGGAGGAGGGTGGCAAGGGTGAAGGGGGATATTTATATGATTTTGAGGAGAGGGGCCCGGAAAATCGGTTGCGGGGGGGCTCAATTGGGAAACTTTACGCCACTGTAGTTATGTTGATAACATATCGGTTAAAAAAAGTGGGTCAATCATTTTCATCAGTAGTCTAAAATATTATTGATAATTTTTGGCTCTAGTCTGAGCTTGAATGAAATATTAAAATGTTCATTATATTTATGGAATAAAACTTTGGTAACATTTAATGGGAAATGAATTTGCAGTAAAGTTGTAGAGGTAAATAGTGAGTTTTGTTCTGGTAGAAGTTTCAATTATAACAACACCAACAATGGAGCTAAAAATGAGTTTTCACCAACCATCCATCAACTTCAGCCAGGAAGTTCATTTCACAAAGCGAATGATTGAATGATATTCCAGTGGAAAAGCACGGAGAGAGAAACTAAGTTAATGTGAATGCAAACTTTATAGTTCAAGGGTGACCATTTCATTCGTTATTGTTATGGTAATAATTTATAGGAAACGTGTGATTTTCATGAAAATCAGTTCTATGTTGTTTTTAGATTTGTTTTTTTTTTAAATTTTAGTTAGTGGAGTGATGACGAAAAGTTGTCTACTCATTAGAATAGACAAAGACAAGTGTTCCAATTCATCTTTCTCTAGTTAATTGAATGATATACATTCGTAACTCCTATTATTCGCCTAATAATAGTGTTGTATTTAGTTGAGGAATAATTTATTATAGCATGGGAGAAAAAACGCTTTTTTGTTTACCACTCTACTGAAAATTATCTTCAAATAATACATTGCTCTGCTTCGTTATTAAATCGAGACTGAAAAATACGATGATTAATATTTATTCAATCCGAATTTGAAGGGATTATTGTAGTTAATTGAGGTCATTACAAAGCCCTTTAATGAAAAGCTTACCGCGCTCCTATCAGGAAGGGTTTTGTAAATGGAGTAAGAGAAGGCCAACAAAGTAATGAATAGAATAGAGCACAAAGAATAAAATTCTAGATTGAGTAAAAGTAACTTAATATGAGAATATCAAAATCATAACAATAATAAAAAAGAATATAATATTATAGAGAGCTTAGTTTTAGTGCTAATTAACGCTCTAAATGAAAATTTTACATTCTCCAACAGATTGTTCTTAATTTTTTCATATTTCTGTTTGACTAATTTGTTCTAATGTTGTTTCTTAAATCATAAAAAATTATGAAAGCTTTTTTTATGGATTAGAAGCTAGTCCTTTATATCGGAAAGTGAGTACAAATAAAAGTCTTGAATCTTGGCAAAGCATTAGAAAGTAATTATAGAGAATAGTTGAAAAAGGTAAGTTAAAATTAAAACAATAATCAAATGCGAATTCCAGTATAGAATGTTCATGAGTGTACTGAGTTGAATAATTAATAACATTTTCCGGAGATGAATAAAATTGTTCAATTGAGTAGCAGTGTCAATCGAAAAAGAAGAAAATCAGAAAAACAAAAAATACATTAATTAAATAAAATCTTCTCCCCGATTTTCTCTAATTAACTATAGCAACTTCCCAATCCCCAATAATTGATAAATTAATCAATATAATCAATCTGAACAATTGAACATCAAACGTTCTGGAACAATAAATAATTATTCTTATTTCTGCACAAATTAAACAGATTGATTCTCCATCTAAAATTGAATAGACTTTTTCTACAACAAAACGTAGTGGACTGTCCTATATTTTTCTGCGACAAAACAAAGTGTCACAGCTGCCCTAAAAAATGTCAATTTTAAAATCTTGAGCTGCTGCATTCATGCAGAAAAGCTTTTGGATATTCAGAGACTCAACGTGTAATCTCCTTTGTTTTGCTGATGACATTTTTAATTTAGAGGAAATCAGCTGACAGCTCACTCATTCACTTTCTTACCTCTCTCTCATTCTTTCTCAGTCACTATCTCTCTCATTGTCTCTCTCTTCACCACTATCACAATGCAGCTGAGACATCTTGTGATGTGTAGAGCCAGCGCTAACGTTCAGTCTGTAGTCTGTAGTTGTTTTTCCTGTCTTTAGCTTTAATTAACGAACCCAGTTTTCTGTTTTTCTGCGAGAAGTACTTTTTTCAGCACGCTTGAAAGCCATTGTTGACGGCAAGAAGCGAAATTTTCGTGTCTGACAGTCATTTAGCACTGAGAAAAGGCTTTTAAAACGCACTTTATGGTCTGAAATTGCCTCATCGCTGCTGCGTCGTCAATACTGACACTGCTGCTAATAAAACAACCCTTCATATCACACGTTGAAAATAATATCGAGGAGATAACTGGACTTGCAAAGGTATTCTGAAACTCATTCAACTATTAACTATAATTAATCAATTAAATTTAACTCACAGAAAAAATGAGTAACGACGAGTAAAAATGTAACGAAAAACATAAAGCATCTATTTTCTCATGCAACAAAAGCACTTGCAAACCCATCTCATGAACTTTGAGAATATTTTAAAACGAATACTCAGTATGAAGTTTCAATTTTCACATTCCAAATCGCTCAAGTGATAATACAAATTTGTAATCTTAGCTTCCAGAGTTTTACTAGTATAAAAATAAAAATTGGTAATATTCACAATCTACTAAAACCAATCAGGATCGGTCCCAGCTCGTGAGTTTGGGGGGCGTCACAAATGGGTTTGTCGACCTTTTTTTGCGAGATTGCTCCTCCCGAGCCGAAAAGTTCTGATTTTGGGGGTCATGAACCCCTGGGACACCACCCTTGAAAACAATCACTAGTCATTTTGGTCAAAATTCCTGTAGTCCAGGGGTCTCCAAACTTTGCAGCTTCAAGGACAAAATTACTTCCGAGGGTCAGAATCGTTTTAAATTTTCTACTATATCATCAGTAGTGTAGCTTGATGCTCGGCATTCTGATGGGGGGGGGGGGGGTAATCATATGAAGTTTTGCAGAGGTTAGACTCTAGGTACTATAAATGAAAGAAATCTAAATTAAAGGGAGAAAAGCCCTCTTACAATTCATGAAGATACTGATAATATAGGCAGTTAGTAGTTAAGGGGGTTCGGGGATACAACCCCAAAATCGTTAGAAGATAATTCTGCTAAAACCAAATTTTGAGCAGTTCTAATTCATAAATTTCAAAAAATCCACTCACGTTTTTAGTCAACTCTAGCTATTGTGCCCGTCCTTCGTACCGATTATGTTTAGAAATAAGACTAAATATGTTTCGGCTTTTTTGATAGCAACGATCATGAAGTTGTTAGCAGCTTAGGCCCCGTTCAGACGATACAGTTTTTTACTGTATGGCGTCAACTGTACTGTGATGTTTACACGGTCCGGCTTTGCTGCTTATTGCTGTACCAGTACAATAGTACTGCATCAGTTTATTGTTCTCAACTTAGATGATAAACTAGTTAGCACTAGATAAGTGTTTGCTTATAGTCTGGACTTTATTCATAGAAATCATAATGTATGCTTTGTTTAGCAGCCTGGGGCATTCTCACGTCTGGCCGACGCCAGCGTTTTTATTTTATAACCGTGAGAAGCCCTAACTTATTAGTTTCCTGGTCACCATAGAACCATGAGATTTTGAAAAAATGCGGCTTCAGAAGAGTCTTTATGATTGGTCGAGAAGCGCTCTGCCATATAAATAGAAAAGTTTTCTGACCAATGAGAGGGCCAGTGATTGACGTGGCGAGAGGCGGTGAGCATGTGACGTCAATTCGCGAGACCCTGGACGGCTCGCATTTCATTGCAGAGCAAAAGCGATCACTATCCTATAGACCAAGATGGCGAACGTGTTTCTGCCGATCTGAAGGAAATTTCTCAATGAATTAGTTTGGAGATTTGTTTTAATATGAAGTAGATAGCCTTCCCTCAGAAGCTATCTCTTCCTCTTCCTTTCTTAATTTTGTTTCTAAAAATTTAATTTCTAATGTGAGTCTTTGTTGATAGCCTTCTACTAGAGAAGTGTACTTGTTGTAAAATGTGACTGCTGTTTATGATGACAAATACTTAAATCCGCAAAAAGGTATGTCATAGAGATAGTTAATTATTTTGTTATAATTGTGAAAACGAAATGATCTAAATTGTTGTGTTAGTTTGTCAATTTGATGCTGTTCTTGTCTTTCATGAATTGTTAGTAGAACTAACCCATTTGAGACCTAGCTCTCCAGAACGTAATGAAATAGTTAGGTTACCGAATATTGCTATTTTATATAATTCATGAACTCTTAGTTTATTTCAATGTTAATGATTCTATCAAAGTAGAATCGCACTGGAGTGATCAGATATTGTACGAATAAGGAACGAAATTTAACCTAAATATCTACTGACTGACGAATAGATTTCTATGTATGTGAAATTAGGCTGTAACGTTATGGATGATTGAGTCCAGATTATTAGTTGAAAAGGTAATGGAACCTTTTGTTTTGAAAACTGATATTTGAAAAATATTGACAACATTCTATTAGTTGAATTCAGTTCTGAAATAATTGATCTGTTTCTGGAATAGTTGACTTAATCTGCTAGGTTATGACCACATAACCTAATAATGTGAAAGTTTAGTGAAGTTAGTTAACTTTTATCAATCTCAGATCTTTAGCTTTGTTTTAATAACTCCTTTTTAAATTTTGATACTCTGTAAAGGTACCCTTCTGGTGATTTCATTAACGTTTATTTGTTTTGTGTATTCAAAATTATTTGGCAATTTGACTAGTAAGTTTTCGAACCTTACAGCGGTCCTTGTTCTTGTCTTTGGCCTGGGCCTGGTCCTGGTGCTTACTCATGAGCATCTCTTGAGGCCGACTTCGCTGTTCCTCGAACATGATCTGATCTAGAGCATCTGTAATGATTCTCGCCAGGACGTACGAACGTCCACCTTCGACTTTGGTCGACCGGATAGCCATGCTGTGGGTGTATGGGTGTCATAAGAGGCCGCCAACAGTCTGAAGAAGATCTTCGACGTCAACCTCGAATCTAGATCGATCGTAGGTTCTGTACCACAAAACTAAGGTAACCCAAAATTTCTAATTTCAATAAGGAGCCAAAAAAAAAATCTACGTGACCTTTGTGACTTAAAGACTTTGCTAATTTACCGTCGATTTCTACGTCAACAGTTTTAAAACAAAAAAGGAACTTTTCCGGGATTAGGATTGAAATGAAATATGTATTGATGTGTCTAATTTTAATCTTAAAATGGGATAAGATACTATACGCTCAGGCCTGAGATAGATTTTATAAATGTTTAAATTTATCTAGCTTATAATATCTTAAATATGAAAAGTGCATATTGATTTAAATGAGGCATTATAACGGCAAGTAAGTTAAAACCGTAGTATGATTGTCTTAATCCCGCCGCCCATACATAGCCTAAGATTATTCAGTCATAGACTCTTCCTTGCATATTTCTAAGTAACCAGTGCTGTTCAAAATTATTTTTCCAAATTTGATATTTAAATACAGCACGGTTGATTGCTGTGCTCTCCTTCTTCTTCCATTACGCTTCCAGTTCAGTTTTATTTATTCCAGCTGCGCTGATAATTTTCTCTCTTTATTTTTATATTAATCTTAAGTCTTGTCCCACAAGGCGGGTCTCTCATATATTGGAGAAATTAAATTTTCACAATTAATATCTTCCATTTCTGGACACTGGAATTCACTGATAAGAAGATCAATGCTGAAGAATATCAATGAAGAAGATCAATGCTGACGATCTGAAGACTGCTTCCAGCGAAATAAGCGTATAGCTGGGCATTCACGTTCCAACTTGCAGTACCACTTGCAGTACTGCTAGTAGTACTGCTAGATGGATAGTCGACTCCACTCACGCTCCTACTTGCAATCCAACTTTATTCCTAATCAGCTGTGAACGTCGCTCTCGAGCCGAAAAATGTAACCGAAGTTGCCCGATGTTGCCCAAACTTGCCCGAAGGTCATGCACTGACTGAGATAAGTTGGACGACTTTGATCCGACTTCCCCACACACGCTACAACACCGTTGACATTCGGAAGTCGTCCCTCTAGTCGTCCATCAACAATTCCAACCATCCAACAAGCCCATTCACGTTCCGTTTTCGGATCCAACCTTGGAGGTTGGACTGCAAGTGGTACTGCAAATCGGAACGTGAATGCCCAGCTTATCGTTTGAACATATCCATTACCGGTACATGTGCCACCGGATACGGATACAGTTATTTTGCGGTACAGCTGATTTTAGCGATACAGTTTTCGAAGACAAAACCGAATGTAGAAATCGGCTAGAACAGCTTTTTTACTGGATCCAGTCGAAACAGTATTGTGTGAACATACAATATGAAATGTACATGCAAACGAAAGCACTGCAAAATAACTGATACAGCAAATTTACTGTACCGCACAAAAACTGTAAAGTGTGAACGGGCCCTCAGTAAACAACTTAGAACGTAAGCAATTCAGTGACAGGTATCGGAGAGAATATTTTTTGAGAACAGCTGATTGATATAGCATGATAAAATTACCTGATTTGTTCTTATGTGATAATAAAACTTAGAAGAAATGTATCCAAAATCGCACAATACTTGGTTTTTAAACGTTTATTATTCTGTTAAAAAAAAGTTAATTTAGTTTTTTATTGCTGAAGACATTGTCAAAAAGGTTTTCAATACTGATAAATAATAACTTCAATCCCGATCGATGCTCTCGTTTTTCAGGAGAAAGCCGCGTAAAATGTATCCAAAATCGCACAATACTTGGTTTTTAAACGTTCATTACTCTGTTAAAAAAAAAGTTTATTTAGTTTTTCATAGCTAAAGACATTGTCAATAAAGTGTTCAATACTGTTCAATAACTAAAATCCCGATCGATGCTCTCGTTTTTGAGGAGAAGGCCGCATAAAATGCCTTTGGGGCCGTGACAGACAGACAGAAAGTGAGATAAGACTATTTTCGGCTTATTTAATGTATAAGACGTAATAACCAAAAAATATACAATTCTGATAAATGTGCAGACAAAACTCTAATTTTATTTATATAGATAAATTTTATCCAGCTGTTGCAGCAATAGGAGATTTGAACTCTTATTATCTGAACTCTAAAAACATTTGAATGAGGCCCTCAAACTATTATTACTGTGCGTTTCTTGATTCCTCACTTCAACTCATCGAAGTACCGTAAAGTGCACTTGAAAATGTTTTTTAAAAGGAGGTTCGGGGGTAAATCCCTCGGAAACTTTTGATGAAATAATTTCTCTAAAATCACATTTTCTAGCAAATCCAGACATTCTTTTTGACTATTTGTCAAAAAATGTCTCTCGAGGCTTGTTAAAATTATAAAAATTACTTAGTCTCTGGGGGATCTGTCCCACTGATACCACCACAGTTACGCCACAGACTTTTTTACAAATTCTGGAACAATCACCGAGTACACACCCTAAGCAATTTTAGTGCATTGATGCATAGACGAACCATCAAGTTACTATCCCTGATCAATGATTGATGCTATCGTATGACAATTTATGACATCTACTGAGCAATATTAAAAATATTAATTGAGTGGTGAGGATTAATATTAATTGAGCATTCATTACATAGGAAGGAGCCGGCCAAACTGATGGGCCGTAGTTTGAAGACCCCTGCTCTAGTCGAGACCAAAAAATGCAACTGATGCTGTGTTTTATTCTGCCGTTTTATCAGAGAATTGTTTCATCTATTTCTAGGTGATTGATTTCTCACAAATTCTTTCAATCAAACACATTTTATAATATCTGGTTTTATTTATATCGATGATGATACTTTTATTATTGATCTCGAAATTATCAAATAATTAATAATATTATTATTTATTTTCCAGCAAACATCATTTTCAATAAAATTACAGCAAACATCATTTTACATAATTATTGTAAAAGAAAAAATGAACAACTTCTACTAGTAATGTCGTCATTAATACATTCTTAAACAAATCAATTAATACCGCTATTGAGTGTGAATTATTACAAGCTTTTACTTTTTATTATTGATGGCTACAGTTATTCTAAAACTTTCATGCATCCCAAAACCCTCTATAAATTTATTTGAGAGCCCAAACAATTCTACCAAAACATGGGGATCGTTATTTATCTATCGAACTTTGTTTGTAAGACTTCAAACTATTAGAAGCGCCAAATTAAAAAATGCGATGAGATTTTTCAAGGTGACGCCAAGAGGGGCGTCAAACCTCAATTTGGGTCCCTATAACTGATATAAGGGGTGATTTCTAGGGGGCGTCAAACATTTTAAATTGCAGTTTGCAGTTTCTATTATCACTGAAAGAAAGCAATGAAGATTGAGTTGGAAGTGCTTCTGAACCTTTTCAAAAATATCATCCCCTTTTGAGTGAGAAGTGTTGGGCGAGTGGCTTCACGCCAGGCTTCAAATGAGTTCTAATGGTATTTGCGATCCTATAAGTGGGATCTGATCCGATAGGCTGTTGAATTACGGAAATAAGCTAGGCCACTTCATGATTCCTAGTAAATGGATCTCTGAAGCGAGTGATGTGTACTGAAATGCTGCTGCTGTTGTATCAAATAATTGTTACGTATAGCGACCAGTATGTGAGCATTAGCCTGTCAATTCCAATGGCAGTTTGATTGCGAAGGTTAGAGTGCGTGATGTCATTTCACATTAGGTGTAACTCTGCTCTGAGGTTACCGTATGCTTCATCCATCAGCCTATAATGAAACGTCAATACGGTATGGGGGCGTTGTTTTGATGCTCTCACTCAGTGGCGGCGATTGACCGTCATAAGTGGGGACAGTTGATGAAAGGTAGAGGGGGTGGAACAAGAAAACGAACCAAATGAGTATGAAAAAAGGCAAGAAATGCTTTGTATTCTTTTCCAGAAAGTGAGGTGACTGCCCAAAAAAATTGACTTTCAAACGTTTTGTTGGATATGAAAGTAGTTTTTTTAATGCTTACTTCTCCAGAGTCTTCTCCAAAGCCACCATCTATGTCGATTCGATACTTTTTAGCCAAAATAGAAAAGAAGTGACTCATCACACAGGGCCCCTGCTGTATGACAGTGCTAGTTAAATCGGTTAATAACACTCCTAGAACTTTCCACAATCCACCTGCAATCTGTAGCCTCCTATACCCTGGCAAGCGTTAATATTTATTTTTGATATGAACATTGGTTATTTTAATTAGATTGTATTGTTTATATACAAAAGTAATGTACTCGATTTACAGTAGCGGTAATTATTAATTAATTTTGGAAAATAAAAATTCAATTTTTTTACCAAAAAAAGTTTTTTTTTACAAAACGCTGCGGCCCCCTTTTGCTTGCGGCCCTAGGCCGCGGCCTAGTCGGCCTAGTGGTAAATCCGGCACTGGTTATGTTACCAGACTGCCCTAGGTTTTGCTTTGTTCAAAACTAACCTGCAGCATCTTGTTTTTTGCAGCTTTGCACTGGCTTCTAAAAGATGATTTGGATTGTTTTGTAAAATCTTGGATTGCAAAATCTTTAATCAAATCGTTAAAGTCTAAGGCTTGAACAAGCTCAGCATTTGAAACAAAACTAGCCAAACTAGACAATTTAGAATCTTCGTCAGAAGTCGAGTTCCTCAAGTAGTTTTTGATTCTTTTCAACACGCTGAATGGTTTTTCTCCAGATGCATTAGATGTTATCATGCATAGTAGAATGCTTAAAGCTGTGTCCATATTCGGAAATAATGTTGTTAACTGTTTTTTCAACTCGGCTTTTTTTAGTCTTTTGTTGTCACCTGTACTTTTCCCCCCGAATGAAACAAATGTTATTTAATTTTAACAATTAACTGCAATACTAATTTATAATATAATAATTTTAGCAATATTAATAATTTTACAAGTAACTGCTGTTTGCTAATTTTTTGAATTATATATTTTTTATAAATATAGAAATTGTTGTTAGAGCTGTTTTGGGGTTTTAGCCAAATTTGTAAACCAAGATTATTTAATTAGCGAATACAACATTTCAACCTTTTTATGTGCCGTATTCAAATAGAACATTAGTGCCATTTCTATTCATGTATGTTGTACCAATTTTAAAAGTAAAATTAAAACAAACGTTGTGTATTAATATGAAATGTGCTTTATGCTTTAATTACATAATCGTGCATAATCGTGAAGTTATCGGGGGCCACTCGGGGTAATTTGGCCTAGGGCCGAAAGTACCCTAAATCCGGCACTGAACATAACCAACAAAGGACAGTTACAGTTTAAATTAAAAGATTGACTAGAAACGTTAAAAGGAGATTTAGGTAAAGTAAAATATTATGAAAAATACCTAAGTGGAAAATAAAATATTATAGTTGGAAATAAAAAAATTAATGTTGAAGTGGGTGAAACCAAAGGCTCACTGAATGAATTGGTGTGACCAACTGCACCACATTTAACTAAAACAATGTAGCAATGCTACAGACATTCAAATATCTCTCATCGTCAAATCCAGGTACAGTAATTCAAGTTTATTAACTACAATTATTATATGTATTTTGTTACTACTGTCATTATTATTGTGAAATTGTTATTTCCCAATTTATCCTTTTTGTATTTTTGTATCAACAGGTTTTCCTGGTTCAGGTGTAGATTGACATCCAAAATATTAATTTAACCTCAACACCTTGGTTCATGAGAGAATTTAAAAAATATAAAACAATTATTATGGACCGGACTTGAAACCAAAACTACTATCCAGGTGACATACTTCCTTTTTATATTACGTTTCCGTGGAGTCAAGATTTCAAGATCGGGTCTGTCCTCAACAGACCTTTATAATTTTCATTTAGTATGCTTAGGCATATATTCAATTGTTTCAAGTTGAGAGTTTTATATCCTGGCCAGCGATCTTTTTTAACTCAAGTTTCCAACTAATCTTTAAAACCTAGCTACTGCACAAAAATCAGTATCTGAAAATTCTATTTACTTTTGTAAGGAAGATGACGAGAGATTATTCTATTGGCTGTTAATTTTTTTATCTGTGATATTTTGAATTTAACCTTTCTTTAAAATTATAGACGCAATTTTCTTTTATTCTGGACCTTCTTTGACTTGAAACCCTTCATCATGTGTGTCTGTTGATTGTTTTAAAGCCTTGGCCTTATCGACCACAGACTATTTTGTTTTTTACTTGTGAGTTCAGTACAATTCCTATGTGAAACAACCAACCTTAATTTGCCAAGATAGGTTGGTTGGTTCAAGTGGTATAACTTTTCAGTAAAACATCAATCGTGTATTAGTGCAATTTCATTAGGTCACACTCATATTATTATTCATAATATTGTTTATTGAACTTATATATCGCATATATAACGCATAATTTATATAAATATTATGTTAATTAAAAAAAAAAATTTTAAAGGGAACCCGTAAATAATAGTTTTAAGAAAGTGAAAAGTAGTTGTAAAGTGAAGTCAGGAAAATTAGATGAGTAGCGCGAGAGTAATAATTTAGATATTAGTTTAAAATTTTACAATTAGATCTTGAGTGAATTTATTGAAAATATTTGTGTTAATAAGATACTACCCTCAGAGAAAGGGTAGTATTTCAGAATCTCAGTCTCAGTAGCGCTTGCCGAGAAAGGACGTTTGAATTGTTGCTCTGGTATCGCGATATTCTTCTCTGTACAATGCAATAGTTCTAGTTTTCTTGGTGTGCCTCAGGCATTTCTATTTTCTGCAGTAAAATTTCCTCAGTATTTTTCTTCACTTATTTTTCTGTTTACTAAAATGAGCGGCTGTTCAGGATGCGGATCTTCCGTGAATCGTTGAGCTAAGGAAAAGGTTGTGTGTTCTCAATGAAACTCAATTTTTCACGGAAAGTGTGTGGGTGGTCTCTATGATCGTGTGCGAACTGTGCAACCAAGCTTCGAGCACAAAGATGCGTTAAATGTAAGTGTTAACTGTGAAATCTCCTCCCCCTAGACCTCTAAAAAGAAAAATTTATACAATTTTCGCTTATTCACCGCACAATTTATAAAAAAAACGTTTTGAGAGTATTTTTAGAAAATGTTTGTAGCCTTCGTAGCGCGTTTAGAGTTTTAATTAAATATGTCAGGCTCGCTAACTTTAGAATTTTTTTGTTAATTTTTTTTTGCACGCGTCTTTTATGTCTACCAAATTTGAACTATTTTTTTTTTTTGAGGATGAAGCCCACATAGGTCTGAGACCTGTCCGTGGGTAATGAGTTGGATGATGGTGATTGATGAGTTGGACCTACAGTCTTAGGTGGGTTCCGAACCACCAGGAAGTGATTTTAACAGAGAATAGTTTCTTTTCTGCTGGCCAATCTAATCGGTCACCCTTACAAAAAATGCACAGGAGAACTCAGCTTATCTCTATCTGATTGAACAGATGAATAAAGTGAGTCAGTGGTATTTTGGCAATGCTCTATAAGGACTGCAATCAATTATAAGAAAAACCATGATCATTCATTATTCTATTTTTAGGACAGGCTGAAATTCCAAGAATGATGGAGAAGTACACCCAGATTATCCAAAACTTTTGTGTCAGAGACATTCAGGACTGGAACCGGCAACTGTCTTGAATAAACTAAATTGTCGATTTTGTTTACAGATCAGTTGCAAACTTCTCCAGAACATCCACCACGCTTCTATTTTTCCACAGTTCAGGGCTGTCAGCATGACAAGTGAAATTATAGAGGTCAGTAGCTTCACTGGTTGAACAGTTTTGAAAAAAAGGAGAATCGTAAACTTCGGTGGTCAAAAAATTTGATAGAACTTTGTAACAAAGTTATTCTCCCGAATAGTAGCAGAACAGACTGAGGAAGAAGGTCGATAAGGTACCTCTAGCCTACTAAACCTATAACTTCCAGTAGACCCTCTACAAAGATGACTACAGTATTTTCTTTCACAATAATTAGAGGATAAACTACTTTCTTATATAAGAAATTAAGATGATTACCCAACTCCTAACTTGACAAACTTTTTTATTATTATTTTTAAATAACGACCTAGAGTTCAATTCTCTGCCCGGTCTGGTATGTAACTCATTATTCACGTACAAATACAATACTTATGTTATTATCCTATGCATTGTGTAAAGATCAATTCATATTTCAATGTATCAATAATTATAAAGTGATGTGATACTATAAAAATATTATCTACTAGAAAAACAAATAGACACAGCTTATCTGAATCATTGTTTTATACGGTTACAAAGAGATCTAGCACCCTTATGAATTTTTCTTATCTGTAGACTTCCAGTTTACTGATCTCAAGCCATATTGTGCGACATATATTTCTGGATATAAACTTCGAAACGGCTATTTCCTTCCATACTCTCCCAACCATCCACCCTCACCATCCCCACCACACGACTGTCCCAGTATTACGTTCAGTGACTTAAGCACCACTGAAGTACGATACGATCGCCATAAAATACAAGATGCACGTCGTTACTTATGTACTACTGTACTATGTGTACTAGTAAATGCTAGATGCTCACTTATTAATCAAATTTTTGAAACACAGTTCGAGGAAAGCTGAAGTTTATTCAACTTACATGACATGATTTTGAGTGCTTCAAGCGGTAGTAATTTCTGGAAGCTTTTACGAATTAGATGATATCTATGAGCTATTATCAATTTTTATAAAATCTCTTATGTATGAAATTATTATAGTGATAAGTCATGCTTGCTTTGGGACGGAGGTCAGATACAAGAAATATATATAATAAATAATAATTTATTTAAACGTACCTTTGTTGAGTAGTGATGTTAGCAGGGGTTAGGGCCTGAGGCTTGATGGTGTGTAAGCGGCTAGAATATTTATTTATCTCATGATGTTTTCTGCTAATGGTTTTAACATCGTGTTCTGTATTATTTATCACAGTTTTGACTTTGCTTTGTACTGATTTTAATAGTATTCATTTGTAATTTAACAAATAATATTAGTATTTCAATCAGCGCTTCATTGATATTATTATAGTGCTATGTGAATTCTATATATGTATTTTGCTAAGGTTGAGTGGTATGTGAGACCTTGCAGTTTAAACTCCGCCTGATGAAGAATTTGTTTATTTCAGTTAATTTTCTCTCAGTAAATTATTCCAATTCAAGTCTATCTGCTGGTGAAATAAACGTTGATCAAAGTAAAGTGGGAATTGTTCTAACTCCTGATCAACGTCTATACAACCACTATGAGGCACTATTTGTGTTTGAGCATCTACATGATATTATAATCCTGTTTTTTCTAGCCTTCAATCCCATCACCTCTATTATGCTCCCACAATCTGGCACCGCAGATTTTTTTGTATAAAATCTCAGCAGGATGCAGCCATTCTTTTGAAATTCTCAAACAGTAACCTATGAAAGCAGGTTGAAAGGTAAGACCGAGTTGAGAAAGGGGGTAGTGGTGCATTGCATTTGCCCAGAGCACCCCGGGCCACTCCTAACTTCAAACGCGTCAGCTCTATCTTGTTTTGGGCGCACTCAGGCCTTGTAACCTCTTCCACTCCAAACTTATCCATGCTGAAATCTCATTTGCATATGAGATCAGTTTACCAAGGTGAATGCACGAAAATACCTTATAATATATGTGGAGAATAGGGCTTCTTTCGTTGAGATATATATGTGAGGTATGCAGAGGGCCTTCGTGATACTTCATACAGCCGATGATATTCAAATACCGCATTCCATAAAATAGATAAAAATAATTTAAATTTTTTTGGATGATGCCCACATGAGTCTTGTGACTTGAGCGTGGGTAATGAGGTGAATGATAGCAGAAATATCCAAATCTGAATAATAAGAGATTTGAACTTGATACCGCAGGAAGAGCATGCTGCAGTCAGCCAAAGGCTTGGAATCAGAGACAAGCGTTTCAACTGACTAAGCCACCAAGGCCGACAAATGAAACATTCTTTCCTTGTATTTCGTCAAATTGAACTGATAATCAGCCACTTTATTGAAGAAAATACCTGTTGCGGGTAGTAAGTTCTTTGTTTTCGGGATCTTGGTTTTTTACTTACCTTCACCACATGATGTGACCCCATGAATTTTCTACCTTGGGAAGCTTGCCCCTCACCATTCCCACGCCGGTCTGGGTGGATGCGATCATGACATCATTAACAAGATTGAACAAAACTTTGTTAACTATGACTCCAACTGTAAACTCACCTCTCTATGTCCTAGCTTACTCTGTAGCATCTTGCATTCAGAACAAGAGAAGGCATAGAGTGGTCAGGTTAAAATAAGCGAAGTTTTGCTAAAGTTTCAATTGTACCGTCATTTACTTCATTACGCATGCACAAGTCTCAGCCTCACGTGGGCGTCATTACCAAGAAAAAAGCAGTCTTAGACAATAGAAATATTATAGTATTTAATAGAAATTAAAAGTACACTATCAAGTAACACTTTAAAATGAAATATACTGATTGAATTATTCAGCAATAGAGCCTTACTGAATTTAA
Source organism: Conomelus anceps (assembly GCA_948455865.1). NCBI lineage: Eukaryota > Metazoa > Arthropoda > Insecta > Hemiptera > Delphacidae > Conomelus > Conomelus anceps. Next base: position 100,233,341 of record OX418216.1, read on the forward strand.
TGTCTGTTGAGAGTGAAATCAGCAATATCACGAAGCCAATTTTCATTCAGTAACATTCAAATCCAGAAACATACGTATCTGGACAAAGCCTTGAGTGTTTTGATACCAGACCTATTTGAAACCAACACAGGAGTAGACATTGTCATGATTACATTAATAATTAAACTGTAGGCACAATAAAGAGAATGATACGCTTTTCATTATCAACAATACACTTCAATTACTTCCAGAGCAAAGTTGTAGGCTACTTTCACGATTTGATACAGAGAAGTGACAGAGATTCGAAATTAGGTCATTCAAATGGGTTTCCGTTATTATGACAACTATAGCCATTGTAATATCTACGTTAATTGAGTCATCATACAGCCTTCTACGTTTATCATACAGCCCTCATGAGTATCAAATATGCAAGGCAGTGGTTAACTGTAGCGTTTACACACTATGATACAAGTTGAGATTTTAAATGACTGTTTATAGATGTTTAAAATTATGTTTTCGTAATTAATTTCACGTTATAGCTGTAGCGTCAAAGTAACGTGAAAAACTGCTTCTCAGTTGATTAAAATGTTAGAAAGGCATTAATGCGTATCGTTTCAAACTTTTCCAGACGCCACGGTTACTCTTTTAGGAATTGTTTTCAATAGAGAGTAAACAATATTGTCTTTCAAAAGTCTTAAAATTCGACTATCCCTTATCAATAAATTATTATCGATAATCACATGTCAGAGTCGGCTATATTTACTCAAGCATATTGATTGACCAATATGTAGACTCTACCTATTGACCTTTTAGCCCTTTACGGCCGTTATATAGTTAGAACATCGCAATTTCAATGTAAGATGACTAATTTTCAGATCTATCTGCACAGTATTGTATGATTTTCATGTTCATTAGGCGAAAAAAAATAGTAGAATAATGTTTGAAAAAATGGGAAATACCCCGAATAATTTGATAATAGAGCCCACGGTTAATGGGTGTAAAGAGTAATTAATATTAGCACTATATTGAAGCTGATTCATTTTGTAAAGTAACAAATTCAGGAAATCTCTGGAAACGACTGAAGTGCTTTGAGTAATTCGTAATAATTAGACAAATAGACATTGTCACGTCACAGACAATGCGTCCAAAAAAGTTGATTAAAAGCTATTAACTGATTTTATTGAAGCTGGATATTACTGAAGCAGAGGCCTTCAGTGTGAGTTGAAACATTGAAAGGAATTTCGAAAATTGATAATTAGTTGAATAAAAACGTCTATTTTCGCACATGGTTGCCCGCTTGGCCAGTTTTGCCAAAATTTGATTAATGACTCTTGATTAGAAGCTATTTCATTCACGAGCGCTCAAGTTCATGCATGGATGAGAATGTTGAAGTACTGGATGGACTTTGGGCCATCATCCATTTATCATTACGAAAACTCACTCCTATTACAATTATTAATTATTCATTATGCAATACAAATTTTTTCATTGAAGGAGTAATACTGTTGGCTTAGAAAATGGATGCCTCTGAAAGGCTGTGCCTTATTGTGATTGGCTGATTACTGGCGTAGCAGTCACGTCACACCTATACAACACAAGGTGGAGCTAACTTTTTTTCATGCAATGAAAGTGAAAATGAAGGGAATGAAAGTAGCTCGGTTGTTTGATACTGAAGTAAGGCTCTGTTGTTTGATAATAGTCGTAACTTTTCTTGTATTTTGAATTCAAATTGATAATGGAGATTGCCCTAACTGGTACCATGTTTTTCATCCTAATTACAGTAATATTTGAGCAGTCTTGTTCATCATGGATATTAACCCTAGCTCAAAAATCACCAACTGAAAGAAAAATACTTTATAATTTTATAAAAGTAGCCTACTGGTGGCTAGAAGTGGCAACTACAGTGGCTTTACTCTATCTTCCATCCATACGCGAGCTACTTTCTTTGCCTTATCCTTTCCCTTTCTTGATTTTCTTTCTTCCTTACAGTCATGTTTTCCTCTACCTTTTTCTTCTTCGTGCCTTTTCACAGTTTTCTCTATTTTCGCCTTCCATTTTTTTCTTCATTATCATCCTCTGCTTCTCTTTTTTTATCTTCACTATTATCACTCTTCCCTTTTTGTCTCATCTCTACTTCTCTCTTCCCATCCTCCTCTTCTCTATCTTCTTCACCGTAGCCTGTTTCTTTTCTAGTTTCCCTCCTCCTTTCATTTCAACACTATTTCTTCTTCTTTGTCTACTTTCTCTAACTTCCTCTCCTAGTTTTCCCCCCCAATTCTTCTTCATCCTACTCGTACTCTTCTACATCACCTATTTTTCTCCCCTTTTTCGTTTTCCTCTTCCCCTTTTTTCGCCTTAGCTCATCTAATATATTTCTTCTAGTTTCCCTTTCTCAATTCTTCTCTTAGCCTTCTCCTTTTTCTTCTCATTCTCCGTCAACTTCTTTTCCATATTTTCATATTTTTCAAAACTCATTTTTTCTTCTTCTTCGACGCCGTCTTTTTATTTTTATTTTTTCTCTCTTCTCCTTGTTCCACCACTTCTTCTTCTGCTTCCCCTTGTTGTTCATCTCCAACATCTTCTAATTCACCCTCCCTTTTCACCCCCAGCCATCGTTTCATTTTATCACTCCCTCATTCTTTTCATTTCTTTCTCTCCTCCCTCTTTTCTCTCTGTCTCGTCTCTTTATATTTAACGTCATGTTCACACAAGTAGAGCCCAAAATAACTTCCACGCCATCTTCTTTTAGTACAGAGCAGACAACATGATACATTGCATTATCTTGTTCTTCTCGGAAAAATAAAACTTATTATACAGTGGCTGTCAGTGTCCATCGAAAAGGACACAAACTCGAACGTACGAAAAGGTCTCGAGGTCGCACAAAACTTCGCGTAAACCCGCACACCCTAGGCAGGATATGTTGAAATTGGATAGAAGTTGTGAAGAAACATCACACAACATGCACTTTCTACATCATTGGTTGAAGAAAGTTCGAATTTGTCCTCTTTTTATTAAAATGTCATACCTTTTCACGTGGAGAAGCCGGGAGGGATACTAATTACATCAATCGACAATTTAGAGTAGTGTGGATTATAGTTAGACAGCTCTAAATTCTCGGTTGAAGCACTGAGTATTCTTTCCTCTATCTTTTAAAGTTTACTCAATCATTTCCGTTCTATTGTGATTATATTACTTCAAATTGGAAAATTGTTTTGCATATTTTGTTGATCATTCCAAAATATTTCAATAGTTACATTAATTCATAATGTTTCATGAAATTTTTCAGCTCATTTTACACAGATCATCAACCAACTTATAACTTAATGGAGAAGCTACAAATCGCTGAATGAGAATTTATTTTCAATAGCAGTAATATTTCACGTAATTTTGAATAACTGTTCTTTATCTCACAAAAAGATGTAACTGACTTAAAATTCTCAATTTTGTTGGATTTCGATTTTTTATGGTATGATTTTTTTAACCAGAAGGTATTATTTTATACTGTACATTATTGTGTTTTTTTCCATAGTTTGAGAAAGACCAACATTCTACTATCAAAACAATTTCTGAATAAATAATCAAATAGGTTGGAATATATTGAAGTATTCGTTAGACAATGTTAAATCTCAGTATTTGATTTAAGAAATATCGTCTTATAATATTATATTATCAATTAACTTCGGCTGTCCGCAGATGCCAAGCCTAGAATAAACTGTCTTTCATCTTCTGATCTGTTCACTCTCTACTGTACTTTAGAATTTACACTTTCGTAAATCGTTATCAGTACTGTGCGCTGTGTCGCGATGCAGCGAAATCTATTAGTATAATTTTTCTGTATGAACACAAAGAACTTCAATTTCATTCATTCATTCATTCGATGTAAAATCTTAATCCGCTCACTAAATACAATGACATGTGAGAAGAAACAAAGAGGAAACTGAAATTTCTTCCAGAGTACAATATGAAAGAATATGAAAGATCTTTCCGCTTATGTTCCACTGTTGATCACTATCGATCACTTTCGCTTCCTCACAGATACCACTTACGCAGGAGTAGTCTTCATAATTCATACATTTTCCTTCGTAGTTGATTTGTGTGATTACTATATACTATATAGATACTATAGTATTACTATAGTATATAACTTAGTATAGTTATTACTATACTATTTGGAATATTGTTTTGTGAATGAGGAGAAACATTTAGGCTTTCCTGTACGATCCCATAACTAAGTAAGTAAACTGATCGAAACCAGGAAATTGCAAACAGAAAAAATAGCGTAAGTATTGCTAAAACTCTCTTTTTTCTGTTTGGTTTAGTTTATAGCAGAATAAGAGAACGCTATTTGCGCTATGCTTCTAGGCTACTCACAGAAGCACCTTAAAATATCTTCTCTCCTTTATAAAGAAAAAGACGCTCAAATGACACATTAAACAGTAAGAGAGACTAAGAGTGATTACCTGACACTCGTAAGTTCCGTTGTCTCGTTTCTGCACGTACTTTATCTGCAGATTCCAGTCGTCTGTGTTATCAGCATGTACGGCCTGAAAGCGCTCGTCGTTGGTGTAGGTGAGGACGCCCGAAGTTAGGATGTGCCAGTCTCTCCTACGCACCCACGACACCTGCAATCAATCAATCAGTCATTGCCAACTCTTTTTGGAAGCGTTATTACATCGTTAATCCTTAACTGGCAACGTGATGAATTGCAAACATTAAAATTAGCTGAGGTTATGCAGACCCACAGCTAATTTCAAAAGTTGTTAATGATTTTTAATACATTAATAACTTCTAGAAAATAATAATTAACAAAAGCTACTCAACTATAGCTCATTTTATGTGACAAGACTGCTATTATTCTTTTCTACATCATTCATTTTTCTCCGTGAATTTGAGTATGTTTTCGTTCACAAAGGAAAAACTATTCTTCTTCTTGCAAGAGAAAACAAAAAATTTCATTACACAACAAATAGATTTTCAGTTGAAAATTTGCTATAAAAATCATACAAATCGCTTTTAGAATGGCAATAATTAGATTATAGAACATTCTAGCTTCCCAGACTGATCCATTTGTGTTCATCACGAACCATCATACTGTGCCACGTCACCAAACCTGGGTTTTATTTGCGCCTAACCTAAGATTGAGAAAGAGGAATAGGATGTTAGGGAGCAAGACAAAGATAAATTTTAGTGCAAGAAGGAGAGTAAGAAAAGAGATACACAGTGTGTGAGAAAGTATGTGTGAAATTAGAAGAGTCAAGGACGATGTAGAAATTTAGCAGTTCTACCTGTGCAAAATGGCACAGCAATTGAATTTAAATGTTTGCCATGGGCGAATGCTGCAACACTTATGAGGGCTAAACTAAACGGCAATAAACGGAATGGAACGCAGTATGCAAATATGTCTCAAGGGGCAACTAAACCCCTCTCTTACCCCGAGTTACGTCACATACTACATTCCCCCCCCCCCCCACGATTGGAATGAAAGGAAAATTCACAACCTAATCCTGTTATTGCTTTTTGACAGGTTCATGTGATAAAATTGAGGTTTGTTTTGTCAAAAATTCCAAATTTTAAAAACATATTCGCCATGAAATTCTAAGAAAAATGTATTTTCTTATAAATATTGTTTAAATTTTTCAATCAAATTCATTTGATAGAGATCACTAACTCATACTCATAGAATTTTTACTTGCCATATAATAATAAAAATAAAATGAAATATTTCTGTCTTCAAAACTATAAGAGCATATTTAATAATATTCCAAGAAATGTAATATACAAAAGAACATAGAAAGTGGAAAGAGGAAATATTTCCCTGGTGTTATCAGCAGAAGCTAAATAAATAGCTAGAATGCTAGCAATAAGTCAAATACGTTACTAATAAGTTCAATGATATTTGGAGCACTATCCAGTTTAATAAAAAAAACGATAAGCCTACAACAGAGTATCCAAGGACCCGACAAATTCACATAAAAAAGTTATTAGTTGTGCTGGTTTGTTTATTCTCCTTCTTGTTCAGCAGGTTTCATAATATATCATGCATCTTCACTCTGTTTTTTTTTCAATTCGGCGATTTAAAATAATTAAAAAAAAAAAAAAAAATATTTCAACACAACCAAAAATGAAAACGTCAACGCTTGCACTGTAAAAAAGTGGATAATTGGGTTGAACATCAGCCTTCGTAATGTCAATTTTTTTCTTCAAATGTAAACAGCGATAGTATCAGCTGTCCAATGCTTCGATTTTCACTAGCCAAAACTAATCTATAGTGGACATTTGTTTTATACGATAATTATTCGACACCCAAACTCCAAAACCAATAGCGATCCTTCTTGGACTATGAGGAAACAATATGGCAAGTTACAAGAGTCTAGAATCTTTCTTTCCAGCGCTGGGGCACAGACGGACGGGCGGACATCTGCACAATTTCAATAAGGCCATGTTGGGTCAGAATAATCCATCCTTACACAGTTGTTAACGATATAATTATTTCTGAAAACTGTAACAGGTGAACAACTATTATAATAGTCTACTTCATCATCAATAAATGTTCATTTAGAAATGTACTGAAATTAAATGTAACAATTCCATATCATTTGTGAAAAATTACTCAAGTTATAGAAATCTCCTACTCAATGATAATAAAACAATGCTTGTCCATTTCACTTGTAGAAATTCAGAGGTAAAGCAACTTAATAAAAAAAATAATAAAGAAGAAATTAAATTTTTAGGATCTTGATAACACACTCAGTTGGTCGGTTCACGCACAAAAAATATGTAAAAAACGAAGCTCAGGAATTTTCGCGCTGAGGAGATTAGCAAAAATTTGTAACTCAGAAACGTTAAAAAACAGTGTACTTTGCAACGATCCATTCCCACATATCGTATGGAATTGAAATTTATGGAGGGACAAGCATCTCAAACTTGAACAAAATACTCTTATTACAAAAAGAAGCAATAAGAAAAATTCTAAATCTTAATAGAGAGCAATCATGCATGTGAGCCATTTTTCAGGGAGTTAAACTTCATGACGGTGAACAGCCTGTACATTTATAGGACAATATTACATTTAAAAACTAATGAATCTAAATTACTGCGGCAATTGGTTATACATAATTATAATACTAGAAATAAAAATAATTTTACAATGAAAAAGCACAATAAAGAAAAATTTATACAAAGTCCAACGTACATGGGAATGAAATTCATTAGTTATCTACCACGTTGCATGAGACATTGTTTAAAGTTCAAGGAAATGTTAAAAAAATATTTAATTATAATTATCAAGCTACAACTTGAACGAATTTATTGAGAAAAAACGAATTTTGACTTTCGTACGACTACCATAAATATCAATGTTTGAAGGAGCAGCAGACGACAAAATTTGTGTATGTAACGTTTTATTGAATTTTATTCTAGTTGTTTATGCTTATTCATTCATTTATTTATAGCACAAAATACAATCAAGTAAAGATACAACAGCCAAAGCCTACTACTGCTTTCTTTAAAAAATTTAAATAAAAAATCAGAATTTAAGGTTATGTCCAAGTTGAACTAGAAATTTCACTTCAAATACAATTACTGATTCCTTCCAACTCAAAAATATCAATTTAGGAGCTCACTTTAAAAATGTAGCACTAACACAGTCCAATAGTCCAGAGAAAGTTGAAATAATTTTGATTTTAGTTTAGATATTATAAGAGCCGAAATAAAGAAGTCATAACGAAGTAATACAGCTGTAAGGTCATATTTGAACATATTACATACATATATACATACATATCCGGTTCCCGTTCCAGTAGGTTCACTGGGTCTGGGTGTTAACAAGCCTCCGCCACCTGATCCGGTCATTCCAAAGCTGTTCCTCCTCAATCTCCAGCCATTACCGTCCCCTTCGTTCGATCTCTCCTTTCACTCCATCCTTCCATCTTCTTCGTGGTCTTCCTCTTGGGCGCTTATCCACTATGCGAAACTCTTCCATTCTTCTCGGCAATCTTCCTGGATCCATCCTTTTTACGTGCCCAAACCATCTCAAGGTACTCTTATTGTCTCTCAAACTTTCTACTCCCACCAATCTCCTAATTACAACATTTCTCACTCTATTATGAACATATTTCTAGTACATCTTTGTACTTATTATAAATGTGATGACGTATTCATGTACATGTCCATGTATGTTCTGAATAAAATGATTGATTGATTGATTGATTGATAGTTGTTATTACAGTACCAGTACTCCTTTTATAATCAAGCTAGGCGGAGATATGCAACCAGTGCAACTACCGATAACGGTTACACCAATGTTACCGTGTAACAGATATAATAGCAGTAACGGTTATTGTAACAGTGTAGGGGTAGTCGATCAACGTCTAGTTCAAGGTCAAGTTGTTCCCTCGCAACACTGAGGGGTTGCACGACTTCAAAAGCAGCTATTTTCTTTTTGTTTCCCATCATTGAAATAAGCCGTTTCATTTTCCTTCTAAATTCTATTTAATCTCTTTTCATAATTTTTTACGTGGGAGACTATGCTGGGTCAGTTATGTAGAAAAAGCGAAATTTATTGGGACTCGAGCTTGGTACAATCGGCAACTGCAGGGTTCGATGAAACAAAGGAACTGTAAGTTGTATAGGAATAAAAATATTATTTATTGCATATGTTTATTGAAAATAAATTTAGTTACTATAATCTTAGATTCTGAGATTTGAAATCTCAGATCTTTCTATTACTAAAATTCGATAGAACTGTTATTAAGACAGAACAGAAGTGTCTCATCACAAAGTACTTTTATTCAGTGTTTCAAACTTATAGCATGTGCGAAAATTTATTTATTTTTCGAGTTAATTCGAGTTGAATTGATGATCTTAAGTATTCAATTCAATCGATTGCTGTTTATAGAGAAATTTATTTAATTTCCTCGTATTCTTCTATTGTAATAATAATTATATGAATCAATGCCAGGCCAATATAATGCCAGCCTGGATCGGCAACGCAGCAGACAGGTGAAATACTATTGGCCAACAAGAACTGAACCCTTGATTGGCCTGAACTCTTCGATTGGCAGAAAAGGACTGGAATTGGTCAAGGGGTGAGATAATATTGAATCTTCTTTATTATGGCTCAACGCTCACCACATTGCCGTTCATGTTACTGGCTTGTTTATTCCATAATAATATTTTAACTCTCATTGAATCACATTGATACATTGTACAGGGAACAACCTATTACGGACATGGACAACATCCAGTACCAAATAACAGTTTTATTCTATGAATACTACGAGTATTAACCCAAAATAAACATTCCACCACTGGGTTCGAATACGGATCTTATCTTTTTGAGAATTCGAATATATATTAAGTTATTATTTATTGCTGTATCAAATGGATGTAATTCGACTCTAAATGTCTCATTTATTCGCTGTCTCGGATAACAACCCACACTATTATATTAACATGAGGGAAGTGATAGCCGTGAGCCGTAGCAGGCATCTGTTCAATCAGTTTAGATAAGCAACGCCCTCCTGGGTCTTCTCTGTGAGGGTGACCGATTGGATTGGCCAGCAAAATAGACTCAGTTCTCCGTTGTAAAATCACTTCCCAGTGCTTAGGAACCCACCTAAAATTGTAGGTCCAACATGTTTCCAATAACAGGGCTCAAGCGGCAAGGTGGAACTACACATAAGGGTCTCCTCGCCAATAAAAGCCACGCGCATTTACTATATTATGTTAATATTGAAGAAAACAAAATAGATTGTTCTACCCGGAAAAGTAGGGAAGTATAAAAGTAAGTGAACAAATTATTAGTCAAGTATCCCATCAACAGTTATTACAGAGTGTTTGTAATACATGCTGAAAATATGATGAAGATATTTTGTCAGATTTCAACTGGATAACTTTCTACTAACTCATTTAGACGTGTAGCGTGGCTAGACTGAGGCATGGGGTGTCAGTTAGAGTTGAGGTAAAGATCTTTTGTTCTTATTGTTCTGCTGTTGCCTAACCTTTCGATCTTCTACACAGAGAATTGTGTTGTAGGCAAAACAACGAGGTTGTCTCTGATAGTCTGAGGTTTCAAGACTGAGTGAGCTAGACTGATGAATACACCACCTACTTACTCACTTACCCACCAGATCTCACTCTTCATCTCTTTGTATCTATAGATCAAGACAGGACCTCACGCTCCAACTTCGCCCTTCCACGTAAAACATCACTAGCTCGGATTGTTTTCTTCAACTCGTGATAAATACACTCATAGTTACAGAATGAATTATTACAGAAATCTTGCGATCTCCACTTCACTTAAACATTCTCCTTATCATAACATGAAATGATTTTAATAATCTGTACACGAAAAAAGTAAATCTAATTTGAGTTCTACTAGAAAGGACGAACTTTGTTCAAACTTTGACGTTCTATGTGGCTTGAATAAATCACTTAAATTCTCATATATTAAATTAATATAATTTCATTTGTTTTACCGATAAGATCGCAGCTCATACTAATAATTTTTATATTCTATGTTAAAGCCACCGTCTAAAAACTGTGTAATGTAGCCTTTTTTATGATCATAGATCACAAGAAATTTGTAAACTTACACAGTCATCTAATTTCCTCCACCATTCTCTTCCATCTCATTAATGATTCTAGTATGAGATCAACGAACTACCCCACCCTTTTGCCTAATTCTCATTTTCATTATTGAACAGCAATAATTCTTGCGATTCAATTCATTTCATTATTCATTACTGAATTTATCACCTTGCCTACTTCAAGGTAACTTAAAAATTTTATTATACAATCAGTCACTCTGAGTCTCAGATTCAAATGCTAATCACTCATACATCATAAACATGCTACAAAAGGTTTTAATCCTCCTCTTTCTAACCATGTTCATATTTTTTGTAGTCTGGAGGGCATGGATTATTGAAATCTGCTCCTAACTTTTAAAAAACCCGTACATTTGACACAGTAAATTAGGTCACATAGATCTGTATCGATATTTGTATCTTACTCACACAATTCTCAACTCACCAATTCTCTCTCTCTCTCTCTCACCCTCTCACAATCTCTCTCGTCACTCATTAATTTGAATGCGCGCTAGCACAACAGGAGGAGGTCACGTGGGTGCTGTTGTTGCTATTCCTTCATTAACCTTGTGGGATGAATTGTGGAGCGGGGTTAAGGGACTGGGCGGAAAAGGGATGATAGAGGGGGGGGGGGAAGCTCAGGCAGTTGTCGGTGGTAACAAGGCAGGAGGCCCCGAGGATGGATCTGGCCAAGAGATAGAACTGAAGCCAATTAAATGGGTGCCTCAACCTGGAATTATTATTATTGTTATTTGCCGCTCTAATCCTGTCCTGAAGCCAGTTCACTGCGTGCTGTGATCGACAGAGCAGTTCAATGTAATTGCTACCGTAGCTAGTGATGCTGACCAGTAGTAGGCTAACGCACGCACAATTCCGTGTTTAATATCGGGAAAAGTGATTGCGATTGCCTTCCCGAGTTCTGGGAATTGTAATCATGATGAAATGAAGGTTTTGTTGGACAACGCCCCTATGAATTCTACGAATTTAAATCCTCAATTTTCTGATAAAGTATTGAGGTTCTCAGTATTGCCTCAACTTTAGTTATCCGGGACTCACCCTCTAACTGGGGAACTTTGCTCTGAGCAATAGCAGGCAACAAAAAATTGTGTTCCCTCTAACTCTCTCACTCAGAGAAACTCGTTGCCTCTCATTCTAACTGAGCTCTACACTCGAATTTTAAGACTTGAAGGATTTAGCTTTTAATTAATTTTTTTCTATTTTGGTCATTGACCGCCGAGCGAAGAGAGGTCTCTGTTTCAAGTCGGATATTTTGCATTTGTTTGTCTGTTTGAATCGCATTCAAGGCTGAACGCGTGAACCAAATTCTAAATTTTACATGAGTCTTCTTTCAAGGAATGCCCAGCGATGTATGTGTAAGAATTTTCAAAATTTAAAAAAAAAGAAAGGCACTCAGGCCTTATTCTATGGGGAACATGGATTTTAAAATGAGCTTCAACATCATATGCAATTGGAATCAGATTACAAGTTAGACCTCGGGCCTTCTCATTCATCTGCTTGAGCCTTCATTTGTATCAAGTTATCATTAATAAGAATAACATATTGAGAGAAACAAATCATTTCTAATATTCCAATTAAGTATGATAACAAGTGATTACTAAGTAATGGTAATCATGCAAAATTTATTATATTGTTCTATAAATTCATTTATCTACGACCATGTCATAATGTATACATTACAGTTTCACAATTGATGCCAAAACAGCTGTCTTTTCGAAATGCTTTTTGAAACCCGTTGCATAATGAGCTCATTATAGTACAGGTTCTACATTATAACACGGGTTCTGGACCAATCAGAAGCATTTTTGATGGAATCAATATCGTAATTCAATATTGTGAAACTATCAGCTGATTTGATCAAACTGCTACACCAGCTGCTTTAACCTAACAATCTACTATAACTTCTCGTATTTGAGATGAGAGGTTAGGTATCTCTGACAGTCACAGGTAAAATGAAATTGTTTTAATTAAATGTATACTAGTGGTCGTAGATAAGATAGTGTATGCAACGATTTTATTTGGCCATTAAAGCACTCGTGAGATATTTATAACACTCGCATTCGCTCGTGTTATAACTTACATCTAACTCGTGCCTTAATAAGGGTCAAAATAAAATCGTTGCATAAACTACTATCATCATACATGTGAAATCTGACTTTAGCAATCAGCTGTCTGGATTTGATACAGAGTGATTTTTTATATATTCACGATTATAATACTAGAGGAAACGAAAATTTGAGTGTCGTGGCACAAAGGTTGAACATTTTTGACAAAAAGTCCAGTTATATGGGAGTCAAGCTTTATTATCACCAAACAGTAACATTCAAAAATATAAATCAAAATGCTTTCAAAAAGACATCTTTTCGTTTCAAGTCAGCAAAGCATATTATACTATGAATATAAAGCATATTATACTCGTAGTACTGACGAATATTTTAATGATAGACTAAGCTTGCTATATGGTGCTATTCTGTGTTTTTCATGTTCTATATGTTTTCTATTATGACGATACTCCATTGTTGCAAGTCTCATTGTACGAATTGGGTAAATAAATAATTTGATTTGAGTTCAATAATTTGATTACATTTTGCACCTGTGACTAAAAATACACGTACTAATGGAACTACATCCCTTGATGCCCAGATGTGCATTTTATATTGCATTACAATAATTATAATTAGTTCCTATCAAAACTAACCTTCTTTAAAGTTACCTCTTAAAAAACTCGATAAATCTCAAGTTTTTGCCACTCCAGTACAGAACAGTTCTAGACAAAGGAGACATTTCGTAGAATTAAATATGGATAGATTCAGATTTAACAATTCAATAATCCAAAACTGTTGTATCTGAATACGACCAAAACTAGTACCAAGTCAGTCTCCAGTCGATCGCTCTGTCAACTAGCTCTGTCGAAAGCTGCCTAATCTTCTCAAGCTTATAAAGTTGAAAACTGTTTGATGACAGTGAGTCGTTGGAATCGCATCAGCGACGAGTCGTTCTCATTGAAGACTTGGAAAACTGCCTCAATTAGCAGTCAGCCAAGAGATATTTAATCTAGAATTTGCGACCAGCATTCCAGTTCCAGTCGAAAGTTCGACTCATTTTATTCGAAGTTGTGTATTGGCGTCGTAATGAAGAGCATAAAGCTCTCTATTTCTGGAAATCCCATCCGTTCAGTGGCAAATGGAAGCTAGAAAGCCGTTAAGACCGGAATGGCTCCCAAACGTCTGGTGTTATGCGATCGTTTACGACTGAGGCGCGGTCCAAATATTTTTCGCCAATCGGATTTCGATGTCTCCCGGTTCCCAACGGCTGCCAACTCGGGTCTACTTCGCTTATTTCCAATCAAGGCACTCACACTTACTGAGTTTAACCTAAAGCCGGGCAATCCACTTCTGTTTTATACCTGTAAGGCATTCGACACTAATTTGGCTAATGAAAGCTTGGGATACTCACAAACTACACTATAAAGGATTGATTACTGAGCGTAAATTACTAAACGTAATTTATTACGCAACGTAGAACGAAAAATGTCACCGAGAGTTCGAGCAAAACTAAGCTAACGATGACGCTCATTATAACCACTTTATGTCTTCACTTGCTTTGAATTTAAGATGCTGTAGAGCAGCCTGAGACACAGAGTGAAAGAGACATAGAGGGACATAGAGTTTTCAGGTTACAATAAGTGATATCGTAACTGTAGTTCTGCTCAAACTGTCTACCAATTCATTTTTCACTAAGAAGTGCAGCAGTTAAGGTTAAGTGATTGGTTGCTCGGAGAACGCAGAGTCAGAGTTGTCATGATGCTAAATCACTGGCACTCGGGACTGCACTTGAATTGGTGACTAGTAGTCATAACATATCGTTAACTGCTTTTTCTTGTATCACTCACTTTGGGTTAAATTGAATAAATAATTCCTCTTTTGTGGATGTTCCTTGCACTTTCGCCAATACTCTCTCATTCTCTCCGATGTTGACTTTCTCCTCTCCTCGGACACTACAGTTCGCCTTCTAGCATTAGATTTTTCTTGAAATCTTCTATTTTCATCTATTAGCAAGTTTCTCAGATGTGCAGTATTCTTGTTCATATTTTCAGTAATATCCAACTTATTTAAGTCAAGATGTACTTGTTTAAACCAGTTACATTTTGTGTTTCTTATTCTGAAGAAGTCAAATATTTGCTTAGTTGGACGATTTTCATTCATTATGATTTTAAAAATGTCATATAATTGTTGCCAAAATAAAGATATAGTATGCACCTGAATTTCTTAGAAATAATTTATTCTTCAGACAATATAAAGCATTTTTCTGGCTACAGAATGTTCAATCATGTTTAATTAATTTAGCATTTTGAACAGACATTGAACATCGTTCAAACAGTTAAAATTTGTTCAACAATAATTAGGGACTGCCAGATCTAAAACTACAATAATTAGTTCAAGAATGAGAAGTTGGTTCCAGAGTAGAGTTTGTCGACCAGAAACAACCTTCAAAACTGCTTATTATCAATTTGTATATCTTTTTCACCCATAGAACCTGAAGAAAATGGTGGATGACACCAGAAAATAAATTGAGGGCAAAAGGATGCCGGGGGCCGGTGGCACATCGTATTTCGCACTAAACGAAAGCCGGCTTTTGATAAGTCCAGTCTATTCACTGCTTCTTGATGGAAAGCGAAATTGAAAAGGAAAAACAGGGAGAGTAGAACATGTCGGGAAAAGGAAAATACGAAGAGAAGGCGGTCTGAGAGAAGGCTAAATGCAGATCTATGTCCTCCTGATGCCGAGAACGACGCTAAAGAGAATGGAGCAGAACTTTTTATTTAATTTGTCCATCAGATTTAGGGCGAGTATCACTCTTATTCCCTCTCATTCTCACTCACTCTTTCATCCCCTCATTCTTTCTTCCTCTTCAAAACTCTTTTATTTTCCCCTTCTTTCACTCTAAGTCACTCTCTCACTCTCTCTTTCTCTCTCTTCCATAATCCTACTTTTCCTTTTCAAGTTTGTGTAACATCCCTTTATCACGTTATCTAGTAGCTATCATTCTCTTTTCACACACTTTTTGCTCCTTCCCTCACTGACATACTTTAAACTATGTGGCTAAAACGGAAACACTTTTTAGGTTTGTGAGAAATTCACTCTCGTTACAACGTGTAGCTAGAGTCCAGATTCTACGCGAAAACGCTATTGCAATCAGTTTTTACTTCTATTCAATTTTCACCATCCGTTCTCAAGAGTAGTTTGTAGGAGAGTGGAGTGCCTGCTAGTTCGAACTTCCTCCTGTATATTGCAACCCATTCAAGGATTAGTGGACTGTACTGTACATAATATAGATACATATATATACACATAATATAGTTTTGTAACTAGTGCGCAAAGTAGCTCTTTGCTGCACGAGAGAAATGCATTTTGCATGATCTGAAGGCGAGTGCAGAATATTTTCTCGAGTGCAGCAAATATACTTTCAGCACAATTTACACATTAAACTTTCCATGCAGTTGGCGCAACTGGAATACGACAAAGTTAAATGAGTGCGAAAAAGTCAGCTGGAGTGCGGCAAAATAAAAGAGTGCATGAAGCAGCAGTTTTCCATACTATAATGAGTGCATAAATAGCCGCTTTTTTTTCTTTTTTTTTAAGATACAAATCAACAAATTTATTTGTTCACTAGAAATACATTACAATGTATTTGAATACATGAAATAAAATATTCCGAAAATTGCGTTTTTTGTTTTGCTAATTATATTTCCTAACTGTTCGATAACTTGTTCGATAACTGTAAGAAAAGATACTTTCAATATGAGTTACACATTAAATTTTTCATACAGTTGACACTACTAGAGTGCGCCAAAGTAAAATGAGTGCGGCAAAGTCAGCTGGAGAGTGGCAAAGTAAAAGCATGCAGGAATCAGCGGTACTGCTTACTATAATGAGTGCATAAATTGACGTTTTGTTAGATAATTTTAGGAAGAAGCTTCTTTATGCAAGAGAGTTTTCGTAGAGCAAACTAGTCTCTTTCCACATGGGTTAAAACCAATTTGGGCACTCATATATAACAAAAATCTCGCTAAAAGAGCGCTCTATCGCGATAAGTGTCTTTGACAGAGCTCTATCCATCCACAGTAGAAGTCGAAACTACTAAGTGCACATTAAGTGAAACTACTCAAGTGTACATTAAGAGAGGTCTTAATGGCCTAGTGCCGCCGTCTTGTGTAACTCACTTCACAGATCCATCTTTTCATTCCTTATTGTCTCCCTTCAGCAAAAATATCCGTAGTCTAATAAATCCAGTTATTTATTATTGTATAGTTGAACTTTAGACAAACGAAATTGATTACTCAGGAAAAAACGTTGTACAGAGTTATTCGCTAATAAAACGAGTCTCGAGAAAATTGCGATGTGAAGTGATACCATCAAAATTCTCTACTCCACGTGAAGTACTTCGCTATTCGGAAGTTCTTTATATTGAAATTTGAATGTAAACAATTTTATCTAACCTTGATCATTCATAAGTAATTTTGAGAAATTATTTTAGACATTCTTGAATCTGTATTGCGAGTCATGATTATGCTGTAATCAAACCTATAAGTAGTGAATTTACACGAATAGAGTCATCTTTATTAGAATGCCCCTCCTCTAAATAATCTCACACTCTTCCTCTTTCTCTCTCACCCGATCCCTTTTTTTCTTTCTCTCTTTCTAACCCCTTTCTTTCTGTCTCACTTCATCCCTATTCACTCAGCTCTAAGAAGGTTTAATAGAGGAGAACTGTCCGGCAATTGGGATGCGGTTCCAAGCCAGCACTGAATTTATGGCCGTTACTAATTCGAGACGATTTCCCTGCTTGAAAAATGTCCAAGATTAAGAGTTTTCCCGCTATTTTTGAATATTAATCTGCGAAAACTTTGTCCGCCCGCCCGTCGCACGACTGAGCAAACAGACAGCTTTAAACTTAGCAGAACAGCCAAAGGATTAGAGAAATAATTTTTGTCAGCTAACACAGATTCGACATATCTTCTATCATTTACAACGCAGATTGCAATTGCTACCGACAAACTCTGTGTTACTCTGTTCGATGCCCGGTTGGGGTTGGCCCATTTTTAAAACAAATTCAAAGGGAGAATGCCAAGTTTGTTGTGAATTTATTCATTCTTGATCTTCATCATCACCTAAGAAATATGAATTCAACTGTATTGAATGGTATCCATTTCTGAGTCAGAAATATTTATTGAAATCGAATTCCTCATATTCCAAACACGATAGTTATTCAAGATCCTGTTCGTAACAGGTCTGTTAGTTATCGGTCCTGTTTGTAACGGTGACCGATTAGATTGGCCAGCAAAAAAGACAATGTTCTCTGCTGAAAATCACTTCCCGGTGGTTCGGAACCCACCTAAAACTGTAGGTCCAACTCATCAATCACCATCATCCAACTCATTACCCACGCACAGGTCTCAGACCTATGTGGGCTTCATCCTCAAAAAAAAAAAAAAAAAAAAAAAAAAAAAAAAAAAAAAAAGATATTCATTCACAGGTCGAACATCTCAATTGAATTCACGAACATGTTCGGTGACCCATATGCTCAATGTTTTTCCGTTTTTTGTATACGCCAACAGTGTTCGGCAGACATGTTCGGTTGGTGGAGACGCGGCTTTACGAATTAGATGCAGTCTTTTGAAGTTTGGTAATTATCAAATACTTGCAGTTTCTGCGAAATTCGCGAAAGTGCGCCTTCACATTAGGCGACTCAGCAGCGCTGCAAAAAGTCGCGTCGAAATAATTATGACTATATTGTCGACTCCGCACGACTTTATTGAGAAAATAGCCGAGTGCCAGGTATCTGTTCATTCAGAGATAAGCGATGAAACTCCTAGGCCATCTTTGTAAGGGTGACCGATTGGATTGGCCAGCAAAATAGACTCTGTTCTCTGCTGTAAAATCACTTCCCGGTGGTTCGTAACCCACCTAAAACTGTAAGTCCAACTCATCAATCACCATCATCTAATTCATTACTCACGCACAGGTTCCAGAGCTATGTGGGCTTCATCCTCCGAAGAAAAGAAAAGAAATTATGACTCCGTGCAAATAGTGATAATAATGAAAATTGTGAGCAGCACTGCAGCTGGTAGTACAAGTTGGTATTGTTCGATTTGGACGAGACATACGTGAATTTATTTTTATAAATTCATAAACCTGTGATGTTTTCCATGACGAAATACTTAATGAACAATCCAATATTAAAACTGACACTGCATTTCACTTTTAAATAATGTTTTACTCACATATATTGGAGATGTTTGAGGAATGCATTCCACCTCTGAAAATAGGCTGACGTAGCTTCTTTTCAGAAGTGAAATGCATTCCTCAAGCATCTCCAATATATGTGATGTGAGTAAAACATTATTTAAAAGTGAAATACAGTGTCAGTTTTAATATTAGATAATTCATAACATTTTGGTGCTACCTTCAAGAACAATTTTTCAATTGAAAATCTAACAATGAAATTACTTAGATTTAGGAAATGGTAAATTAATTGATAAACTAATTAAAATTACAATTTTATATTGAAAGTAGAATATAGAAAGTTATAATAGCAAAATACTTCATAAATATTAAATGGTTTTTGTTTCTTCGTTTTATAATTGGATCCCTTCCGAAAATTAATAACTCTAGAGAATTTTTTGAATGATTTAAGTAGTCTAATTATTTTCACAGGTTATAACTGCACTGAAAAATTTATAACTTGGAGAATTTTTTTATAATTCCAAGTAGATTATACCCTTTATAGTTGTTGGTAACTCAACTGAAAAATTTTGG
This sequence comes from Conomelus anceps, assembly GCA_948455865.1. Classification (NCBI taxonomy): domain Eukaryota; kingdom Metazoa; phylum Arthropoda; class Insecta; order Hemiptera; family Delphacidae; genus Conomelus; species Conomelus anceps. The sequence goes on from OX418216.1 coordinate 100,252,743, forward strand.
AGATTTTTTAAGTTAACGATCGCGAACACAGTGTTTTATGGTACTGGCTTAGTATTTGACATATTCGGACAAAATTCAAATGAAGACGTTGTTGACTTTGTGCTTCGTATTGGGCTAAATATTGAGCCGAACCTGGCAAAACTTGCATGGGACCACCGCTGAATGATGCTTTATCACTTGAAAAAAAGCACAAATCGGTGCAATAAAATTTAAATCAGTTCAATAGTGTTTGAGTAATTGATGAACCAACTTGAAAATTAAAAAAAAACAGGTCGAATTGAAAGCTTCCTCTTTAAAGTTCGTTAAAAAAACATGAAATTTTAATCAAATTTACTTTTGATATTCACATTTTTCAAAATTCTAAGATATTTTACTACTTTTCCTGAGTGCCTATTGTCAGGGCTTTACCGGCTGTTCCTTGAAGGGCTATATTTAGATAAAAATCTTACACATAACTCCCTTTGAAAGACAAAAACATTGCACAAATAAAATTGAGTATTTTAAGGGTGTAATACTGGTAGAAGGTTCACCTGAAATTTTCAGAAATCACAAAATTCTCACCGTCCCCTTAATTTACATTTATTCAACACTAATGTTAGCTTTCAGAAACCTCAATATACTGCAGAAAACAAATGAAACGGTAAGAGAAACAAGAGCTTATAACTTATTATTGAACGAGCGAAGCGAGTTCTTCCTTTTGACTCGAGGCTCGAGGCGTTGTGTGTTTGTGGGTATGTTCCACGATAACTTTCGAACGCCTTTATCAATCAACATCAAATTTCAAACACAGATTCTTGGTATCTTTAGACAGGTCAAGTTTGTTGGCCAATAAAATTAACCGACTCCTTCATCCTTTTTGAGGCGAATCAAATAGGCCCTTCATTGATATATATATATATATCTATATATCACTATATATAGAAAATAGTTGTTTCTACGATTCTACTATACAGGGTGGGGGAAATGTTTGGAAACGGCTTAATATTTCATATACAAAGGTGATTTTGCGGTAGGTATGATTGAGGATCCTACTCAAATTGAAAATACTATTTTACTGTGACTTTAAAAATCTGGTCCGCCATCTTGGAACCGCCATTTTGAATGTAACTTTTTTTTTTAAATAGGAAGGGGGTCATGCGATACATGATTTCAATACGGAATTTTAAGACAAAATGAATGCCGAAAACCGCACATCGATATGTCAACCCGTTTCGGAGATATTTACATTATTAATCGATACCATGAAAAGCAGAAATGAAATAAATAAGTACATTAAAATCTTACCTATCAAATTTTTTGTTAATAGTGTTTGCTAATAAACATTAAAACCCAATTATTTTAATAAATGTTCAAACTGTTTTCCTTCAGCTGTTTGACAATGTGCTAATCTTAAATAATAGCCATCAAGCACATTTTGAATCATTTCGCGTGGAATTCTGTTAGCCACTTCAGTTATACATTCTCTCAGTTCATTAATTGTTGCTGGTTTCTTTTTGTACACATTGTCTTTCATGTAGCCCCAAAAGAAATAATCAAGTGGAGAGAGGTCAGGTGACCTAGCGGGCCACTCTATTGCACCTCTACGACCTATCCAGCGTTGGGGAAATGTTTGGTTCAATATATCCCGCACTCCTAATGCATAATGAGGGGGCGCCCCATCTTGTTGAAACCACAAGTTATGTAACTCTTGTCCGTTGATGTTCTGGATGGCTGGAACGATCAAATTTATTAACATGTTCTCGTAAATGGCACCTGTTAAATTATTCTCGATAATAAATGGTCCTACAATGTGACCATTTACCATACCAGCCCATACGTTTAATTTTTCAGGATACTGTGTATGACCCTCCTTCATCCAGTATGGGTTGACATCGGTCCAGAAACGATAGTTTTGCTTATTTACATTGCCGTTAAGCATGAACGTAGCTTCATCCGAAAATACTACATTATTAAAGAAGTTTGGATCATTGTCATACTTGTTCATCATTATGTCACAAAACTCTACCCGGCGGTCGAAATCATCCTCATTCAGTTCTTGTAATACATGAAGCTTAAACGGATGGAAATGAGATTCCTTAAGAACTTTTCTGACAGAACGAGTAGACATACCATGTTCCTTGGCAACGCTTCTAGTTGATGTATGCGGATCTTCAACAAATGATTGCATTACCTCTAAAGATTTTTCATTGTTGGTGGCAGTATTTGTTCTTCCAGTGCGAGCACGATCAGTCACTTTGCCCGTTTCTTGAAACCGCTTTACTGTCTTAAAAACAACACTTTTACTAATTGGATTTCTGTTGGGAAATGTTTCGTTAAATAAATCAGAAACTTCTTGGTAAGACCGTACTCTATCTCCATAGCCGCGCATCATTAACAAAGTTATTCTCTCGGTTTCATTTAAAAATGCCATTGCGAACGACTTTAAACACACTCACTACTTCATGATTGAAAAAGAATTCATTAAATCAGTTGGATTATTACAGATGATTTTAGGTTGATATCATGATTATTGTTGATATTATGATATCCAGAGTCAGATGTTCATCACGCGAAATGATTCAAAATGTGCTTGATGGCTATTATTTAAGATTAGCACATTGTCAAACAGCTGAAGGAAAACAGTTTGAACATTTATTAAAATAATTGGGTTTTAATGTTTATTAGCAAACACTATTAACAAAAAATTTGATAGGTAAGATTTTAATGTACTTATTTATTTCATTTCTGCTTTTCATGGTATCGATTAATAATGTAAATATCTCCGAAACGGGTTGACATATCGATGTGCGGTTTTCGGCATTCATTTTGTCTTAAAATTCCGTATTGAAATCATGTATCGCATGACCCCCTTCCTATTTAAAAAAAAAAGTTACATTCAAAATGGCGGTTCCAAGATGGCGGACCAGATTTTTAAAGTCACAGTAAAATAGTATTTTCAATTTGAATAGGATCCTCAATCATACCTACCGCAAAATCACCTTTGTATATGAAATATTAAGCCGTTTCCAAACATTTCCCCCACCCTGTATGATGGCATTCGCAATAGATTTTAAAATATATTTTGATTTATTATCAGCTGTAGGAGAATATAAATGTGATCAGGTTTTTTTTATAGAATATATATCTGATATATAGGTATATGAGAACAGTAGGTATGTTTTGTGGAAAATAAATCTGTGTGAGCAAAGATGAACTTGAACTTCAAGTGATAGATGTTAAGAGGACAATAGAATCTCAGCCCTTCATTTATATATCTATATATTACTACAATATATATAAAATAGTTGTTTTCACCATATGGAATTCTCAATAGATTTCAAAATATAGCCTATTTTGAGTTACCATCAGCTGTTGGTGAATGAATGCGATCAAGCTTTTTATAGAATCTCTATCAGCTGATATACTAATTTCATTGCCCTGACAAAATATGAATAAACATACAGCTGTTTTTTATATGGGAAATATATCTCTCTATAGATACACTAATCCCATTGCCCTGATATATAGGTATATGAGTACGGTACGTCTTTTTTGTGGAAAATAAACCTGTATATCAGAGCAATGATGAACTTGAACTTCAAGTAATAATAATATTATCGTGTGACCTGGCTGGCTCAGGTCTGGTGTCAGAGTTATCAGGTCGCACCTGAATAAGTTCAGGGCCTCTGACGTGACTTAACGACTGTTTTTTAGGCAGCCGGGACCGACAGCTTAACGTGTCCTCCGAAACACGGGAGTGGCCCGAGGTAAAAACTTTCGGTCAGAACTGGGATCGAACCCGGGACCTTTGGGCTAGCAAACCAGCACTTAACCCACTCGGCTACGGCCACTCCACCAACTTCAAGTGATAGATGTCTTGTGAATTTTATCTAAATCAAGCATCTAAACAAAAGCTCTCAAATGAATCACTGAATAGAATGCACCATAGTAAAAGGGATACTAACGGAAATGTTTGTTAACACTTGATACATTTATTGAAACATCGACTGTTGACCAGACAGTTGAGTAAAATGAAAGGAGTGACGCCCCCGCTATATTCATATAGCTCTGAAATATAGTTGGAATTACTGTGAATTGATAATATTGTCAGGATTTTTCTGTTAATAAAAAGTTCTATAGATTGAAATAAAATGAATTAAGATAGAGCAGTGAGCTCTTAGGTCTTGCGTGGCATGAACGGTGGCTTGCAGAATGTGGCAGTACGATTTTTTCGGATTGCGCGCACATGTAGAAGGTCTTTCAATCCTACTACACAAATATTTGTAACTCACTCAGTTGGATGGAGTACTGGCACCTGGATTAGGGTAGAATTTTCACTTCTACGTCCCCGTGCTGGCTCTGGACTTCTTGACCGAGTTTTGAGGCTCTTTAACGTTTCACTATAGATTTGAAACTTTTTAGGCTGTACGTAGGCCGATATTAAACCTCCGTTCGGACAAGTGATTTGAGTTTTACATTAATTTACATAAAATTACGTTAAATTGACCCTTGAGTTGGATATGACTTGTCCTCTTCTTACAAGATTTCAAGCCGGAAGAAGGGTGGATTTGTTTTCAGAACTTTTACATCCTGCATTAAAATTCAACCCCTTCCACGTCTAATTATGCTAATAGAGCCGGCAATATTGTAGTGATCTGCGGCAACAAATACTCAAGAAAAAAATCATGATTTTTAGAACAAATCTGTTCATATAACACTTAGCAACAAGAGAAAAAATTATAATAGCGGTAATTCGAAACACTTCATAAAGAATAAATCAGTTAGGGGACAAAAAATTCAAAACTCAAAGTCTACCATCGATCAACTCTACATCGACTTTGCTATATCGATAATTTCAAAGTACGTGTACTCCTAAAATTACGAAATTCAAGAAGTGATTGTGATACCTTCAAGAATTTGTGCTCAAGGGAATCAATAGTGAAAATTATTAGCAACATTCAAATCAAGCAGTGGAAAATAAGTGTACAATGGAATATAATATTGAGCACTTCCAAAATCCTAACCTGGAATTTGGTTATGTTGGTCCTTATTGGACATTACTCATCACAGATGAGGAAATACACAACAATTAGGTGAGTGGATGGCTTTCAGGCCTCATTCTATAATCTACTTAAATTATAAACTCAATAATTGCTCAAATTAATTATTTGGAGCTGAAATACATAGTCTTCGCTACTATCGACTCATTTTAGATCGATGATCATTGTTGACTATTTGTATGGTCGATATCTCGATACGTGTTGTGTTGACGTGACTCATTACCTTTTATTCCCACTACAAGAGTAAAAAAAACCCATAAAATTTCAGATATTTGATTTTTTGAAACTCTATCATGTTTATTTACTCTACTGATTACGTGTATGAAGTAAGCTGATAGTATGAAATTATTCCATAACCTAGTGCTCGCATATTTCGTCTATTTAAAATATGATTTTTACAACAGCGTTTCATGAAAGACACAGGTACTAACTTTCAATTTATGAGAGTAATAATTGTATCTTACATTGATTCACCAAGTTCGAATGCTCTAAGATCAATTATAATGACGTCATGTAAGTGCAAAATTTAAACTAGTTTGATAGTTGGAGTTAGGATTGATTTATCACAGTTTAGTAGAAAATGTAAGTAAAATGAATCGTCACACAATTTAGCAATTTAAATTTCTCTTGTAACCAAAAATTTAAGGAATTTATGGAGGATTTGACAAAATTTTAAAATTTCATGAAATTGTCAAAATTTATGCTAGAAGAAAAATTTAAGTTGGCATGTTCTCAGTAGAGTAAATAAAACATGATATCAAATATGAAAACAAATAATTATCTGAAATTTTATGGTGTTTTTACTTTTGCAGTGGGAATAGAAGTTAATGAGTCACGTCCTTATCAGTAGCGCTGCTGAGTCGCCTAATGTGATGGGATACGGCAGCGCTGCTCAATCGCTACTATATTTTTTTAGTAGCGACCGACTGGAAGTCGCAAAGACCCATAACGTCGCGCAAAATGTACTCTGAAGGGATCTTTTCCATTGAAAGAATACACGTTTAATGTATTATTCCATCAGCAGCGCTGCTGAGTCGCATAGAGCAACGCTTCGAATTCAAACACATGCTGTGGTATGGTGTACATAGTGGAGCAGTGCGTCAAGGTCACGCGAGGAGGTCTGGAAAGAGCAAAGCTGCGAATTAAAACGTATTTCCCCCGGCTTTGCTCTCTCAACGACGCCAGCTGGTCCTGCCATTTTTCCGCGTTCCGTATCGCATTCAGCATACGTTCAGCTTTTAAAAACTTGAAATTTTTCCAATTCTCTGTCAGCATGTGTCCTATTTTGTCTAGAAAATAATCGTATCTATGTTCATCCGAAAATATTCTTTGAACTTAACAACTAAGTTGTTCTCTTAAATCACGAAATAGGTGGTGAAATTTGCAGTTTACATTTCACGTCAGATTTATTGCATGAACTGCTTCACTTCTTTTTAAACGATTAATTATATACCACGTTTTAAGTGAACATGTTTCATAGAACAAAAAATACTTGCAAATGCGATCGCGATTGTAATTGCGATGCGATACACTTCGGCACATGGTTATGAAGGAATTGGACGGTGGGGAGATGAACTGCCTTGATGCTCGCTGCTTCAACTCCTCACTATGAACACAGTAATTCTTTGCTCTTTTATCGCGGACTCTAGGCTCTTCACTCTAGGCTTTGTCATGCTTTGCTCTCAGCTCCACTATGCACGTACCCTAATGTGAAGGGTCACTAACTCACAAAGAACAATAACTGAAAAAATATTAGGCCTATTGTTTAATGAGCAATAATTTTAACATTTTTGGTCGTGCTATAATCTCGGAATTCTACGAAAACTGAAAATTGACTGTATAGCTAATAAAAAATAATTTTCCAGCTAACGTATCCTCTGCAATCACCTATGTAAATCATTGTTGATTGAGCGAGGTCAGCTGTCTACTCGGTTGGTCAGGTTCGTTTGGATAAATGAAAGAGAAGAGGGAGAAAAAAGGAAAATTGTTTGTAACAACGTGAGGTCATGCGTGCTTTCCAGTCATTGCTCAGCTTCAACAATACGCTCTGTGGTCTGCCAAATATCTCTATTCGGGGAGAAAAATCAAATTCTTCATCCATGATACACAGTTTCTTTTAACTTCTCATTTTGATCAACCAGATTGATAATGAGCAATCACTGAGTATCCTACCCAAATTCCAGAAGCCGTTCAGTAATAATAATAATAATGTTATAACAGGACATTGTCTTGTCAGATGCACTGAAAATCGATGAACTGATCTAAACTAATGAACTGATACAACGGAGTATCCAAGGACTCAACGAATTAAATAATAATTACAGTATTATCATTATTATCAGATAGGGATATGCACCATTCAACCAAGGTGCATACTAACCTTGCCTTGGTTTCTATAAACATCACTTATAATGCTTTCCAATTCACAAAAAATGCACATTGGCAGATGTTCTTGATAAAAAGTAAGTTTTGGTTCTTCTTGTTCAACATATCTCATAATATATCATGCCTCAATATTTATTTTCTCTTTGTTTTTTTTTCAATTTGACGAATTAAAATAATTTAAGAAAAAATCCCAACACAATCAAAAATGAAAACGTCGGCGCTTGCACTGTAAAAAAAATAGAGTGCTTAACTGGTTTAATCATCAGCCTTAGTAATGTCCTTTGTTTTGATTTCCACTAGCCTAAACTAACCTATTTAGTGGAAATCTGTTTCACATCATAATTATTTTTATATTTGATCCCCAAACTCCAAAATCAAAAGTAATTTCACTTGTATTATGAGGGAGCAATATACCAAGTAAAAAGAGTCTAGAATCTTCCTTTCTAGGGCACAGACGGACGGACGGACGGACAACGACACGATTTCAATAAGACCCTGTCGGGTCCTTAACTACACAGATCATTCTGGAAATGTATTCACATGCTCTTCTCCCCTAACATTATTTTTTTTTTTAAATTATTATCATTATTTTTTTTTTGAAATGCATTTCATTTGAATGCACTTACTCATTGGTTTGAATATTACACATCTTGGATATCATGTATTGAAATGAAAATTGTAAAAGACAATATTTGAATATCCTGACATACACAACATCGCCCAATAACAAGCGGAAATCAGGATGTATCAAATTTCAATGTTACGATTTTTAAATAGATCAGAGTTGATAAAATGGATCCACTCATCAAAAGTTGATTGCGAAATTCATGCTTCTGCCAAGTGTGTTTGGATGTACTAAAACACAATTAAGAATAATGAATTCTGTCTGTTACACCTCTGCGTGACAAAATATTGCAAATCTGGTGCACTCATTTAAATAGGATGCCATATGGGAGAAAAACTTTGAAAGCGAAAAATTATAACCGATTGGGAAGAGAGATGTTGATAGACCGAGAAATAGATTGGTTCCAGAACAGGTCAATAAACCTAATCCTTGAAAAAATCCTGAAAATGATGACAATTTTTGAAACGCAATGACAATTTTCCAAAAATGTACGCCATTTTTTAAAATAGACTTGTGAAAAAGTTTCAAATTGTAAATAAAAATCACTTTTTAACTATCACTTATAATTTCAACGATTATTGGAAAAAACGCGTGGTGGAACAGTAGAATAAATACGCTTGTTCATGCATGCTATTGTAAAGCAGTATTTTGTTTTTTATCTTCATGTCACAAGAACACTCTTTGATAATTCTTTTGAAATTAGCTTTTCAGGTAAGGCTCGATTGGGATCACTTCAGCCTATTCTCATTGCATTCAAGATTTGTGATATTCACCTTTCCACTCATTTCCCATATGTTCTTTTTCGTCCAGTGAGACTGCAATTTTCCATCCTCTTTAATTCAATTGCATTCTTAATGTAATCAATTGTTTTGTAATTTATTCCATGGATAATTACTTCTGTAAATGAATTTTTCTACTGTTTTGTTAGTTAAGCTAGGATAATTTATTTGAAAATAAGTTCATTTATTTTCCGTCTCATTCTCCCCAATTTTATCCTATAGAAATTCATTTCCTGTATATATACAATAATTTTTCAGTTATATATGAAATGAGACCATATTACCTTTTATCAGAAAAGGACAGTGAACTCTTGGAATTCAAGTATGAATAAAGTGAAGGATTGAAGGGAACAGTTTCCTCATAGAATTCAAGTCCCAATTCAAGTCATGCTGTCCTAACATTGGTGCGTGGGATCCATCTACCCCTAGACTGGTTATCATTAGTAACGTCGCCTCCTAGTGAACTGCAATTTGATGCTGCTTCAGCATCAGCAGCAACATCAGAAAACTGAATCTCGTTTGCATGACCATCTTAATCCAATAAATCAAACCAATCTACCATGCTTACTAATCTGAACTTCCCTCTCGAGCTATGTTACTTCCTAGATAAGGTATATTCTCTTTTACTCCCTAGATAATTTCCCAGTTCTACTCTATATCACTCCCGCGTAATTTTTCTGATACAGATAGCTCGTCCTCTTTTTTCTTTTCAGGAGCAGATTATCACCTGTCACCTGTTTGCTGGATGTGATCCAAATTATTACAATATCGAGACTATTAATATTGTATAATTAAGTCTGTTTTCTCATCACTTACTCTGTCTCTCAATCACTCTCTCTCGTTATTTCATTCAATTGCATCACTTAGATTGTCATGAACATGTTAATATCATTAAGATCATACAAATGAGATCATTGTACATAATCGTCTGCGGGCAATCTGAAAACCTCACTTGAAAAAAAAAAATGCTGTAAGAGTACTCGCAAATCTCAAGCAACGGGAGACATATCGAGACGCTTTCCGATATCTGGGCATCGTGACTGTGACCAACATGTAACAGGCCAACAGGCATGTGACAACATGCCAACAGGCTGTGAAACCATCTACCCAGGGCAATTAAAGAGCTAAATTGTGTGATACTAAAAAATGACTAAGTGATTTTTCAGAAAAAAGCCAATGTACAATATACATGCGTTTTTTGATACAAGAGACCTAGACTGGCAGGAGTGAAATGAAAATAATTAATTTGAATACACAACAAAACTCAAAAATAATATCGTAATATTAGAATATTCAAAAATTGTCAAATTTATTTCTCTGCAGAATATTTATATATTATGTACCTACATTATGCTTTAATGGCATTTTTTCTAAGTTGCCAACCATAATTGTAAGAATGTCAACTAATACTGTTCTTAAAGAATATTTAATAAAGTATATTGGCTATTGACTATCAATATCTTGTACTATAAAAGCTAGCATTATCTGAGTTTACTATTGCATCTATGTGATGTTGATAATTCTCTTTAACCATTCATATGCATAATTTGTAAATTTATATGAATAAAGAAATCTAATTTAATCTAATCTCTCTGGGTCAAGTAAACTATTTCGGAGGTAGGCCACCTTTCTCTCTCTGCATTCATCTAACAGTTGTAGTTGCAAAAGGGATGTCAAGATTAACATTTCAGACAGTTTGTCATTCAGTCTCAGAAGTCATTGAACGAGACCAATAATTGCGGAAACAAGATCTCATTTCTCCTCAGCTCAGCAATAAGCTTTGTGACTGTTCCTCAGCTATATCAAACGGTAAGACCCATGCGCAAAGGAAGATGATGAAATGGAGCACAGATTTGCCTCGCAAAGTATATGAAACCGAGCTGGCTTGTCATGTACTTTACACAGAAGTATATGTACATACATCCTGTATACATCTATAGTATCTACCTGTAGCTCCCTCGTATACAACTAATAAGTACGCAACTTGCGAATAATGGAGAGTTGAAGGTACAGCTACTCCTAGAAATGTTAACTGCCTTATGATATTGTTATGGGTTCTATGTCTAAAATAACGCTGGCAACACTTAAATTTATCACTCGCACTTTATTGACACAAATAATCCTCAAGACGCACTGATCAGTAATGTCTTACACAAAATGAACAATCTATTCAAATCAATAAAAAAAAACGGATAAATCGATATTGTTCAACTGATAAAGACATTTCAATATTACTGTAAAAAAATCAATCACTAAATATTAAAAGGCCGATCTAATATTAAATAATAACTGTTCAATAAACTGCCCAATAATATTCAAAAAGAAACGTCTAAAAAGAACAATTAAACTTACGTAGCACAAGTCCGTAATACAATAATAGCTATTGGTAGTCCACTCGTATAATTTTAAAAGGTAAAAGAACTATCCCCAAAGGCACAATATACGGTAATTAATTATCACTACAGAACAGAACTGTCACTTGTTGTCTCGACAAATTTCAAACAAGACTGAACTAACATACAAAAGTCTCTCTCTTATCTATATATTTTTCCGTAATTGAGATATCTCTCCATTTTTCTATCAGCTTCTACCAATTTTTTTTAAATAAACAGATAAGGATAAGGACTCTCACATCTTCCACAATATTCGATAAGATTCCATTAAATTCTAATTAAACACCTAGAATATTCTGCAAAGTTCCAAGTAAACACCATAAAAGTGTCAAAAGAAGAGTAATTAACTGCTTTGACCAAGACTTGTTGACACAAGCGATAACGCTTTAAATCCTACTTTCCGTGTTCACCACAATACTTATATGACAAAATTGACTGTCCATTTTTTCGGGGGGATTCGAGTGATCTATTGTTCTACAACAGCTATTAAATTATAACGGGCTATTTATTGGATGGGTGACCGTGCTTCAATGACTTGATGTTACAAGCTTTATTATCACTTACCCGGTGGTTCGGAACCCACCTAAAACAGTAGGTCCACCATGTTCCCCGTAACATGGCACAAACGGCGAGGTGGAACTACCCGTAAGGGTCTCCCCACCATTAAAAGCCATACGCTTATTATTATTATTATTATTATTATTGTTATACAACAATAGAGTTATTGAAAGTGATAATGCTCCGAGAAATGAGAATTGCATCCATCCACTTATACGATCAAATAAACCCTGGCCAGATTTTAGAGTAGTTGGTTGAATGTATTACAATCATGTATGCTTGAATAGAAGGAATTCTCATAATTTTTGTATTATGGAACCTTGTCAAGCAGCCTTGTCAAAAGTTTCTTGAAAGGCCGACTCAGATGCTATGTTTTGAGGCTAGCTATAAAATTTCACTTCACAACCACGATAACATACACACTGTTTTCAGTTTAAGCTGGAATTGAAATTGAGTGGTTAATAAACATTTTTAAATGTTTTCTGAACCCCATAAAACGTAAAATTATTTCAAAGTAATGGAACTGCATAAAACTAATGAAATGTAGTTCTTCAGACACGTAAACCCAACCTTCTAAACTGTACTTAAAGCAGGTAAGGGCGTTAATTTTCACAACTTTTATGAAACAGGCCTTCATTGGAACTTAAAAAGCAAGGTATTGATAATGTAGATCAAACAGAATTCATGAAAAATCTCTATGAATATATAAAAGACCAAATTGACTCTAAAAGTGTTGATACCTCACTTATCCTTACTTCAAGAGAGATGAGAAGACACTCATTACACACGAGTAGAAATTGTAAACATATGGAAATATATGTATACACTGCATGTGTATATTATGTAAAAAGTATGGAAATATCTTGAAAATTGGTAGAGCCTCTAAACTCAGGTTATCGCTGCGACCATTTCTTTTGTTCACTCCCAGTCAATCTCTCTCACTTCCTCTCACGTTTCTTTTCTCCCTTACTCAGTCGTATCCATTCCTTTTACACCATCTTCGCGTATAGAACTAAATAAAGTAGGGTTAGGTCGAGATCAAAAGTAGCCTTCCCCATCGGACCCCTCAAGTGAAACCGACTTTGGGTTTCCGTTTTGAAAACCTTTGGGAGAAGTTTGGGGGTACGAGACCCCTTTTATTGTCACCCAACGATTCCATCTCGTACGACCGAGTTCACGAAACAACCCAATGCTTTATCCGTCGTGGGAATCATCACAGCTGCATGTCCTCTATATACGTAGATACGTAGTGTATACAGCAAACGTTCTCAAGCAAAAACTTGGTGCGTCAAAGGGAATAAACAGGTATTCATTCATGAAATTATCTATATTACACTGGAAGTTCCAGTTAAGAAGCTTTCCCCGATTTTTCTTTTCATAAACTTAGTTGAAGATTCTACTTTGGGAATAGATTTTTCTCGTAGGAAATGATGCAGCTCAAGATATTAAGATTGTATTCACAAAATGTTGTGTTAAATTGTTGAAAATTGCATGGAAAAGTAGACATTATTACTTCAAAATATTATCGATGGAAGCCGTGTATAATCTGTGGTACTAAGATTTTCCGTTTGAAAATATTTTTTTTGTAGGATGGAGTCCACATAGCTCTTAGACCTGTGCGTCTCAGATTGGTGAGTTGGACCTAAATTTTTAGGTAGGTTCCAAATCACTGGAAAATGATTTTACAGCAGAGAACAGAGTTCTTTTAGCTGGCCAAACCAATCAGTCTTGCGACTATCAAAAGCTTGAAAACTACCATCTAAAATCTTTTATCAGTTGAATTTTTTGCAGATAGCTTTTCACTTAATCCTATGCATCTCAGTGTGAAGAAAGAAGAAACATAGGAAAATAATGTATAAGATGTCGGAGTCTGACTCAAAATCCTAAAAGCAAGTAATATGTTATGAAAATAGCTCACATTACTGTTACAAATAGCTAAAATAAGACTAGCAACACTAAAGTTCACACTTGCACTTTATTTACACAAATTAGTCTATTTACACAAATTAGTTGTAAGTTCAATTAATTAAATAGAAACACATCATCAAATGACAAGCTAATACTTATTTTCAGTAATTATTTACAAGAATTAATGAATAAGAAATTACAGGCTGATCAATAATAAAAGAAACAAGAGTCCAATTAACTGTACAATAATGCAGAAAGAAATTATGAAAAGGGTAACTATCACTTACGAAAACACAGTCCAGTTCGTTATTTGACAGTCCCAAATAATATCACAACGTCTTTAAACTATTAGTAAGCTGCATAAACAGTAAACACTTGTCTCTGCACTTGACACTGTCTAAAGACTGAATAAAGCACTGTTTACTCCACTGGCACGAGATCTGTAATACAATCTGTCACGCAGGTTTGAAAACTGACTCACTGGTTCACGTGGACTCCTTCTGTTGTAGTTGTATAATTCCAAGAATTGGAGCTCACCAGACACTTCGAGAATCTTCAAGAAGAATGTAGAATTAACGAGAAGATCAATTGAGTGAGAGAGTTGCAGACTTGAAGAATAGGAGTGAGAAAGATATCTAACAAGTGAAAACAAAAAAATATCAAATTGCAGCTGCATCTGTCCATGAAAACAATGGAATGATATAAATAGAACAAGTGCGTGATTAACTGCTTGTTTGCTCTCGTAACATTACATACAATTTCATTCTAATGTTTGGACATAGAATTCTACTAAAAACATTTGTTTACAGACATTCTTTGACAACCCAATTCATAAAAAAGTTGGGATTTGTTGAAAATCGATTTATTTCCAGAGGTCTCTTTCAGATTCGCGTTTTTTTATTGTTTCTGTTCCGAACATTGATACCCCCTGTCAAAAAATATACGTAAAATACAACAAAAACCAACGTTGAAATCCATCAGTATCGACATTCAATCAATAACAAGTAATAGATATGAAATACAGCAAAAGGAAACACCGAAATTCATCAGTGTCGATATTTAATCAACAAGTATAAAACCAATATTAATGAGCAAATATTTATGTCTGTTCAACGATAATTTAGTACCATGGAAATTCGTAGAAATATTAATGCATACAAACAATCAATCAATATTGTTATTTATCAACAAATTCCCTGTTCATGGGGAATAATAATTATGTACAAATAAGCCGTTGTCTAAGCTCCAATATTTCAGTCCAAGTTACTAACACGTATTGGAATATTTTCAAAACAAGCTCTCTCGTGCCAATATTATTATTACGGTAGTAAATGTAATAATCATTATCGATAATATCTGATGTTCTGAATAATTGGACAATATTCATTTGCGCAGGCTTGCTGACATGTCTCAGAATAATGCATTTCTGAATTTCTAATACATAAATGAATTGAGTTGCGCAGATACGAGCGAAGATGAATACTTGCTAAATTATTATGTTAATATGTATATAATTAGTATGTAGCGTAGTAGGTAACTTGATATGGGGGGAAAATGATTCATTATCCCGTCACACATAATATATTGTATAGAATATGGTACCTTTAAATAGTTATTTATTTTAAAAAATGAACAAGCTAAGATAGATGTACTGCCATTCAGGCTGAGATATGCAACCAGTACAACACTGATAACCGTGATCATGCCATCATCACAATGATAGCTGTTACATTAGTAACGATTACTGTAGAGTGAAGCTGTAAGTAGTTCAGTGTTCTGGGACCGAAGCTATCGCATACTAAAACGCCACTAACCAAAAGTAGAACCAAAGCGCCACTCGACCATCAGTATACCTGCAAGGTCGTCAACCTGTCCGCAGCTAAACTTTCCTCCCGACACACTCTCACTCACAACCCTCACCCACCTTCAATCAATTGACTTACTTTCACTTTAACACATACTGCCTCTTTCTTTCGTGATTTGGACAGTTTTGCTTGTTTTCTTTGCATTGGTGGAAAATAGAGAGTGATATCGGTAGATTCGATTTTTTGCCCACAGCAAAAAACTATAAACAGCCTATTCGTCTAAGACACTATTAGTCCAGTCACTGGAGGCGAAAGAAAGGCCATCAAAGGGAGTAATCTAGCTAATTCGCCAGGAATTCACTAACCCAGCGGGCCATTGTATATTATGCATATGTTCAGTTTACTCCAATATGGTATTGCTGTTTGGAATGGGGGGTCAACAGATGCAGCGGTTAGGGTTTTTTAGAATACCCAGAAGCCTTTCCTGATTAACGGCTTTCTGTGTTAAGCGGCCAGTCCGCTTTCTAATCGAGTTAATGTTCAATTCCTTCAAATTCTAATCATCATTCAGCTGTTTATTGAAACCCTATTTTTTTATGGACTTTGAAGAAATTGTAGTACGTTGGATTCGACAACTATCCAACCCATTACAGCATTAATTTTGGTATCGTCACCCCTCGCATTTCAAAATCTTCAACTGCCTCCAGTCCATACCACGTGATCCCCATACTTTATTGCATATCATTATTACATCATGTGGTGGTCCTTTCCAATAACCAGGTCTGACATTCATTTTATTTATTCATATCTATACAGCCCGAATGTCCTTCTTCATCAATTATTGTTTTCAATGTTTATTGTTCTGATTATAGTTCTTCCTATTCTTATTCTGATTATAATTATTATTTAAATTGTTTGTTCCTACTTTGCGTACTACCTGATGTTAAGCTGTCAGATTATTTCCTAGTTTACATATGTCAATTTCAATTCATCCCTTATCTTTCCCAATTGTTATTATTTCCTCTTTCTGTCCCGTTTCCTCAATCCCATCTAAGCTTTCACTGTTTATTATTTCTGTTTTCTATTTTCACTATCCACGTCAATAACACTCTGATTTCAAATAAAATCCAATGCCAAATATCCTCTAAGTATGACTTTCAATGTGAGACTCGGTAACTTGCGCGCAGGATCGAACCATGTGTGGGCCTTTCTCCTATTCTTATATTGACTTGTTTATAAATTTAACTGTTTTCTTTCATTTAATATGTGTACTGCTGCTTTTTACTACAAAATTAATTGTGGTCACTTTGTCTTCTGGCAATATTTTGGAGGAAATAAAAGATTTAATTTGAGAAAAGTGGTATTACGTGCCACAGTCAAATGTAACCTGTAATATAATTATATAGCACATCGAATAAAACCTGGAACTTCACCAAATATTCCCAGATATTTTATTTGGATCCAGGATTGGGGATGGGAATATATCTGAGTGGATCTAGCAGTACCTTGCGATATGGTGTAAAACGGCATTATTATATTACGTATTATCAATATTAATTGTATAGTCAACGACGGCGACCATTTTTAATAGAATCGGTAAACCTATGCAACAGTTTCCATACTTATATGGTCTGAGCAATCAGTATCGAAATATATATTCTCACTCTGCCCAGTACCTTTATTTTACAAAACTTGACCTTTACAAGAAAACATTTTCTTAATTTATTAGATCTTGAAAATAATAGATTAAAAGTAGGCCTACATTGCCTACCCGGATTTTAAATTCAGTATACAATATCTATACTCAATAAAATCATATACTAAATCATTATAATATATAAATTATTGTAAATAGATTAATGAATTGTAGCATAGACTTACCGATCGTTCACCCAGCTTGAAGACACGACAGTTCAAGAAAGCAGTGCCACCCAACTGAGCGGTCACATTGGTGGTCACCGTCCGATCGAACTCTGGCATGTTGGGCGATCGGGTGGTCGGACCCGGCTCGGTCGTCGTGGTCGTCCGACGAGCGACCGACTGTCGGACAGGTGTGTTGGGCGTCATAGCGGCCACTTCTTCCAGCCGATCGCTGGGCCGCTCTAGAAATCGCGAGTGATCAAAGTCCTCGTACTTGGACAGATCGGTGGTGTCGTTGTAGGACCAGAAGCCACTCAACTCCTGCAGATAGTTGTCGGTTTCTGATCCACCGAACAACGGAATAAACCCGGTCACGTTGTTCTTCGACAGCATGTTGTCGTCACCTGTCAACAATGTTGTCAAATCAATGCCAAAAGAAATAATAATACGTCAGAAAACAGACCAAACATCAGCATCCAGTATCAAAAAATTTCCTCGAATTTTAGCTTCCTAGCATGTTTATGTTCATTTGCTCAACGATCAATTTAACACAAATAAACCGTTAATATCTAGCATAAAATAGTAACGTCGAAGTCAAGCTTCTATCAAGAACTCAAAGTTGAATCAATTCAGCAATAAATTGTTTAATTAGCTCTCCGAAAGTTCTCCCAACTTGAAGACGCAATAGTTCAAGGAGGCAGTGCCTTTTTCCAAGTTCTTGATTAAAGTATAATACTATTAATTTTTACTGAATTAGGCCCGTGCTGAAAGCACAATCAACGTTCAAACTGAGTATAATCTAATCTTAGTTAAACTAGACGATAGTTTACCATAAGTTTTACCATCATACCTGAAAGTTTACACTGAACTCAGATTTAAAGAGGTCAATCTTGAATGAGTATTCGGATTCACAGTTCTTAAACACGGTTAAAACTATCTATAATACCCTATGCTTTATGCTCATTGTGCATCAAACTGCAATATTTCGACTAATAAATGAAATTCATTATAACTTAAATAGTGTGAAAACGACTTTGCAGTCACTGAAGATAGTTGCAGTTGCTGAAGCAGTTGAAAAACCTAGTTGTCGCTAATTCATTAAAAAACACATTTTCCCATCCTCTTCTCCATTGATGAGTGGAAACAAGAATAAGCACTCTAATTTTTGTGTGAGAAAGAAGATGCTTTGGCAATCACACGAAATAATCATTAAACAAAAATGTAAATGTCCATTTCCACTTGACAGTCAATCTATTCATAGTTTATTAAACAATTTCTTTTTTCAATTAGTAATTGCAAAATCATTTTTACACTATTTATAGTTGACAAATAAGATAATTCCGAGCGGTATTTGACAACAATGGCTATAATCTATTCTTTTTTAATTGCTAAATTAGAACTAGGAGTTGATCCGCGCGCATCTACGGGCTTCAGGAGTGATGAAACTCTTTTTGGTAATGATAATACGGTTCTAAATATTCTTTTGTCTGGATCAGTCCCCGATATTGAATTGGAATTAATGGTTTTTGTTATTCCTAGGTCACATTTCAAGTTTTTGATTGTACGCGACCAACACCCCACAAAATAGTTTTTATTAAAACTCTTTGCTACCAATTATTATGGGAAGCAGATAAGTGAACTGCAGCAAACAGAGAATAAATCCTCAAAATATTCACATAGAATAAGCAATCTCAATTATGGAATATACGTCAATCAAATAAGTCACTTTCATTTTTATGCCGTACTCGCTGCCACATAAAAACACAGCTACTGTAAACACAGTTAAACATATATGCCCGTTCTGTGAATTCGACTCTAAACCAACCATAATAGTCAGCGCTGCTGCAATTTTTTTGTAGATTACGTCTTGGAGACTCCAAAGGAGTATAAGACAATGCAGATTAACATTTAAACTATTTTATACTCTAGTTACCATAATTACTATATCAATTAGTTGAGGTGAGGCTTAATTTTTATATGAAAGGAACTCTTGTAAACTATAAAAAGCTTTATGAACTAAATATTTTTTTCAATTGTTTCTGAAATATTTCTATATTTTCAAGACTCTTTGAAAACTGCAGTAGCTTGTTGTAGAGTTTCCTACCAATATAACTAGGTTTTTGTTTGATTAAGCTAGTATTGTGACTCACCAACTGATAATCTCCTCGGCTTCTTGTATTATAATCGTAGTTCTTCCCTATCATCCCTTACTACTTTATCGTTGTTTTTGCATATTGAAATAGATCTACTTAATCTATAAGAATCTTGAGAGCCTATCAGATTGTTACAAGAGTTTCATCCACTAATGTTATCCTGACCTTTTGATCGATTAACATATTTTAATACAATTGAAAATACGAATTTATCATTCGAAACTAGTTCCCCTTCCCGGTTTTGAGCCACTTCACTAAAAAGGTTCGTTAGATGATTGTTTAGGAGAATTATTGACAGTAGATTGCAAACGACTTTCTGCAGCAAATGGTGAAACTAGTTCAATTGTTGCCACCGTTCCCGAAATTTTTGGTAGAATAATAGAAACAGAGTTTACAGCCAGCTCACAGCCAGTGGCAGACTTTTGGGCACTTCGGATAAACGGAAATGAACGGCCCACCACTGAAAGTGGAAAGTTTCAGAAGCAACGGCTCAAGTCCAATGGAAAGTTTCTTGGGAGCAAATGGACTAATAGAAACTTCACGAATAGATACTCATAAACACTGCTTGACAGCGTTCAACAGCTTGAGTCCTATATAGAAAAGGCTTACACAACTGTAGCTTATGGAATTTAGCCATTCCCCGTTCTCTGAAACCATAGAAAACTCCAAATTGAAAGATGAAAGTTCATTGATTCAGAATTCATGAGTTCGATAGAAAGGAAAGAGCGATTTTCTCTATAAGCACCAATAGATTTTGATGAGGGTTACTCAATTTCAATAGTTTCTAAGATAGGGAGAAGCCATTTTGCCAGTAGACATGACTAGTTTTCAATGAAGCTAAAGTCAAACTTAGTTGCGTAGTTATTCAAAAACAATATTCGAAAAATCTCTGAAATATCATCTTAGGATAGAGTTTAATGTTCAATCCATTATGTATGTTTGCTTGGAGAAGATTCCATCAACAATGTGAGGCTCCATCAACATGATTGTATTGAAGCTTCTAGATAATTTTCTTTTCTTGCTACAACTAGTGCTCATCCCAGAAACCTTATTTGTATACGTTTTTTCTCTCTGGTGTCTCTTGCCAGCCTCGCATTTCCCATAGCTAGATGATCCTTCACAAATAATTAAGCCTTTTTTCTTTTTTTCTTCAATTTTTTTTAATTTGTCTTTTTTCTTCTAAATAAAATTCTACCGAGCCAGACTCTTCTTCGCACACAGGCATTGTAGCCCACGTGGAGAATATTTTTTTCTCTGACTTATTGCTATTATCTATGTACTTGTTTTTTAAAGAGGAAATAAAAAAGAATTCAATTCAATTCAAGTTCGTTGAAAAGAAGTTATTACGCGGAAGCAGAACCAGTTTTTAGAAAAATTTCCATATTTCGTTAACACTGGGACAGACAAAATTACTGATAACGGCTACACTTGAGAGAAATTAACATTTCTTTAAATAAAATATTTTTGTTTATTCAGCTACTGGTCGGCGTACTGGGATCACGTTTTTACAAGACACTCTGTAAATTTTATGATATTTTCTGTTAGTTCCAGTGATCTCTTTATGTATAAAATCAAAATCTTATAAACTTGTTTAGTATCACTTGTATTGTATTTAGTCTAGCTGGTTGACAATAAAATTATTCATTTATTAAAACATACAACTAGCAACTTTCATAATCATGAACATTTAGTATTAGTGAATAATTCGGATACTTTCACTGGGATAACATAATATAAGAGCCCATCATACACATCTGCTAGTCTGGAGAATTGAGTGCTCAAATTATAATTTGGCTTACACTCACAACAAGTGACAGAGAGAGTGGAGAAGGTGGGAGAGTGTAAGAGAGAGTGTGAGAGATAGAGTGAGTGAGTGTAAGTAGAAGTGGCACAGCTGCAAAAGATAGCTATGAGGCGGCTTAGCCCAATTGCATCGCACCACCCAACTCAACAAGTTATTCGAGTTATTAATTCTAATTAGGGGCGATTTCGCGCCAACACACTGCTTGTGGACTAAATGCCATGAAGACAAAACTATGCTATTCAGGTAGGCAGACAGGTAAAAGTACCTTTCGAAATTGTCTCACTACTGAAACTTTAATTTTGAAATAGGATTGGTCAATAAAATCTGAATATATTTTAACTTACAGAAGATGATTATACAGAAAATTGAATTGAATCTATTGCATCGCTCAAAGCTATTGGAGACTAATTTACCACATTGCTCTGGCGTGAACGGGCCAAGTGAATAAAAACGAGTATACTCTACTTGGTGCGGTCTTCTCTTCTTAGTAAACATTCCCCCGAAGAGTATACTCTCGACTCTGAGAGAAAAAACGTAGTACGTTCTGCTCTAGTGTGGACTAGAAAAAATCTGAGAGTTTAGTATTTTTTTATTTATTTGACATTGACAATAGTTTCAAGGCTCAAGCCTATTGAAACAAAGCTTTATTTTAACAAAATGAATAGAAGTTGCAAAATATCTTATCGCTAAAGAAAAAGAGAAAAACTGAAGAAAAAATAGTGATAATAATACAATAATAATAACGTTAGTGAGAAGAATACTAAAAATATAATAGAAGTGAGAAGAAGAGAAAAAAGAGTGAGAAGAGGTGATGAATAACTTAACGATGATGATACAGCATGTACACTTTCATGTACATGGTAAATTTGTCACAAAGGTTGTTCCCTTAATAAATGAAGATATAGGCGGGGTTTAAATGGATGAATAGATGGAGCTGAGACAATATGAAATGGCAATGAATTCCACAAACGTGATGAAACAACTTGGAAAGATTTATTGAACATTTCAGTTCTGTATCTGCATCTGCAGCGTGAATTGGTGGGATCGAGTGTACTCGAGTATGTGTACTCTCCACAGTTTTATTCACATGAATTTAGCCTTAGTTGTTACTAAGTTGAGATGGGTTGATCGCACATTTACGGCTCCGCAGCCGATATGGAGAGTTCTCATTGTCGATCAAAAGTAATATTTATTATTGGAAGTCAACTCAAGTAAATATTTTCATCTTGAATAATTGAGAGTCAAAAAATGATAGTTATGATTGTATGATTGATTGGCTACCATGTCAAAAATTATCAACCTATTTTATTGTTAATAAACTTTTCATATTATTCTCATATTTCAAATGCAGTTCTCATTGAACTGATCATTTCCATATTAGTGATCTTTCTATAATATTGTGCATGATAATCAGTTGAATACTATTATTTTTTCTACACGAGCTGCACAAGACCAAATGGATTTTGCTACCTGACAACATCAACCTAATTATAGACTCAAATAATTCATTGAATTGAACCCTTGAATGGGGAGTTTTTCTGGTGAAGCGCAGGTTGAATCCCAAAATACACTACCAATACCGTTACAGTTTGTTGAAGAATCAAAAGCCAACAATCAACAAGCAAACCAGAGCCAAGGACATGCAATTTATTCATTTGTATACTTGCTACCTATAATAATTTTAGTCAACTCCAATATACGAATCTATGAATTGACACACCGATGAATCAACAAATTATCCAAAGGACGAACTAACGTATGTCTCATGTTTCTTCAAGTTATATCATCACTAACTGTTTCAACAGTGATCGCCGACTCAGAATGTTATAAACTGAATTTGGAATCTAAATACCACCTAGGACCAAATCAACATCGAGGTTTGAAGTTTGTGTTAGCCAAAATTAGAGTAACGCCGAGATGAAGGTAACAATTTATATTACGTATTAAATTCCAACAAATTATTCAATGCCAGGAACTTTCTATTTTTCGCCGCCAACATACTAAATTATCATCTGGAGTTTCTTTTTAAATCTCACAGAAATTGACCTCTGTAAAATTCAAATTTATTCTTTTACTTGAAAACGTTTTTAATGTTGAGTTTAACTTTGGTTATGATAGTACCTTTTGCTCATTACGAATATTGAAGTGTGCACACAATATTTATAGTATTTGTATGTGTGTGTATTTATATATGTATATACTCACATATAGATTCTCTGAAATCTCTGTTTGAATTTTTTCATTTTAGGTCTGTTCTTATTTAACTTGAAGTTTATTAGCTTATATTAGATTTATTGATTTCTTGTTCTGTAACAGATTGAATTTAATATAGCGGAAAGTGGAATTGTTTGGAAGGTCTGGCTATTCTTTTGAATCCTGTCCTAGTATTTTCTGACATTATTTAGTTTCTTTGCCGACAAGAGTATTTGCTCAGGCCTGACCAGTTAGTGCTTTTACTTCTGGGCTGACCTGTTACACATTTTACCAACGATACCTCTACTTGTTTTCTTTATTAAGTTGGTACATCATTCACCTGGCCCAATGTCTTACTTGTACGTGTTCATTATCATTGTATTTCCAATAGAAATTGATAATTGAAAATTGAGTTGAATTCTTTGAAATAATTCATACATTGAAACCGATGTGTGATATACTAAAAATAAATGACTGTTTGTCTGAATCTTCTATTGTCCTCGATATTTCTTGTAAAATGGGAGTCTTAACGTGTTTGCTATTCATACCAGTGAAATACTAAATCATACCAAAACACCTAAATACCAAATATCAAATCACCTTTTCATACCAAACTGTTTCATACCAGTTTTATATCAATGTATAATATTTTATGAGCATTGAATGAATTGAGTAGAGTTCTTTGACAGGATTGAAAGTAATGTGCTATCCTAGATGTCCAAAGTAATAAGCGTCTATCTTATTATTTCACCATTACAAAAAACCTTATTATTCTCGTCATTACTGAGACATCACACTTCTTTTGCATTCTCGAAAACATTGCATTTTGTAATAAATTAAGCAGGGATCATTTAGAAGGATTAGAAGTTATTTGCTTTGCGCTATTCTTGACGTTTAAAGCAATTACAATCTGTCTACCTTCTACATTCCGTATTATTTTCTCCATCAAGAGAAACAAGAGTACAACCGAACAATTCAAAGAAAGAAGGATAGGCTCAGAATGAATGGTTCAAATAACATCAACTGTAGAATTATCTTTGTAGAGCCTAAACAACTACACTGAATGAAGGAGAACCGTTCAGGTGTAATCGGAAAATGCTGGCTGTGGAAGAAACTACTACTCACTGCCAATGAATAAAGCCTAAGGGAGCACTAGAGAGAACCATGCTGCTGCTGCCTCGTTCGACTCCTTGGCGGGAAATATATCTTTTATCCGAATACATCGGGTCGTAAGTAAATAACCGAAGTGAAGTTAGCGCGCCAGGAAAAAACAAAAGAAGAAAAATGTGGAGGAGAGGAATACAGAAGAAGAGCAAAAGAACAGAAAAAGAGAAGAATAGAGAAGAGAAAGGAAGAAAACAGAGAAGAGAGGAAGGAGGAGGAGGAGGAGGAGGAGGAGGAGGAGGAGGAGGAGGAGGAGGAGAAGGAGGAAGAGGAGGAGGAGGAGGAGGAGGAGGAGGAGGAGGAGAAGGAGGAGGAGGAGGAGTAGGAGGAGGGGGGAGTAGGAGGAGAAGGTGTAGAAAGAGATGCAGGACTATGATAAGAAGAAGAAAGAGAAGGAAGAATGGCAGAAAAGGAGCAGGAGAAGGAAAAAGTGGCGGAAAAGAGGTAAAAGACGTAGAAGGAAAAGAGGAACTCATCCCTTGGGATGCGGATGCAGTACAGCGCTTTGGAGGTGGGAAATGATGGGAGGCCAGAGCCGGACTCAATTTGTATCAAGTGAGGCATCAACTTTTTCATTCATTCAGGCTCTATATAGCTGTTTGTAGTCTACAAGGTTGCCCAGAGCTTGTTTATACTGTACAAAAACAGCCTATTACCTTCTTGTTCTATCAATTATCAAGTTTCACGATGGATTATTCAACTTCATTCGTATCCACTCAGATGTTAGTGGAAGATTCATAGTTCAAATACACATTGACAAGTTGTTATTTATGATGACTTCAGGTTTTACCCTTGTGAAGTGAGCTGTCGCTGACTGAGATAAGTACTTAGGTCAACGTTATTAGTGTGCGATGTCATATTCTTCTCACTAGCTGTATTAAACTAGGTAGAGACCTATATTTTTCTTTAGATAAATAAAATGAAATTAGTGTACATTTATGTCATTAATTTGACTCATCAGAAACCCCATTCTCTTTTCAATCAAAACCAAACCGTTTTGGTATAATAGTTTTCAAGTACTTAATGAAACGTAAATATTCATCCAATTCAACTCCAAACCGTGATGAAAATTTTCTTCAGTTTACTTTTCATCAAGAATAAAATTCATTTTAGAATTTATAGAGAAAATTCAAAGTTTTACATTTTTTAACCGACTTCCAAAAAGAACAAGGTTACTATATTCTACCTGTTTTTTTTATTTTTTATGTTTGTACATCAATCATTCGAACAATATCGAACCGATTTCGATGAATTTTTTTTAAATGAGCATCGCTCAGCGGTGGTCCCATCCAAGTTTCGCAAGGATCGGCCCAATACTTAGCCCAATATTAAACAAAAAGAAGCATTCTTCGATGTCTTCATTTCAATCAAGTTTGAATAGGATAGTTCCACACATAACCGCCAATCGGATAACCGGTGTCGTCTACCAGGCTGATCATTTTATCATATAGAGCGCTTCACATCTAGACGGTTTTCGAAATCATATGATGCAATGCAATTATGCCGAGTAAACGACATCGGTTACCCAAAGCTGGTTCAATGTGAAACAAACCTGTAATGTCCCGTTTTGACCAATCACGTGAACTTAATTTGAATCGAGAATAAGAAGAATATAATATTTCTGTCCATATGTTCATATGAAAATCTTCTATATATATAAAAATGAATGTCTGTCTGTATTATGTATATTCCCTATAGACTTCAAAACTACTTGACAGATCGGCATGAAACTTTGGGAATATGTTGTGTGAATATTGGTGATGGTTCCATAAATTTTAATGGGGGGGGGGCTAATAATTATTTTCGGCTTATTTAATGTATAAGACGTAAAAATAACCAAAAAATATACAATTCTGATAAATGTACAGACAAAACTCTAATTTTATATATATAGACTAGCTGTATAATTCATTCATTAATTATTTATATTAATTCATTCATTTTACAGACCTAACCTATTGAACTTGCCGGCCAAACAGCTTAAAGGACAGCTGATAGAAGTCAACAGTTTTTAATCATATGGCAGGCCCCTTAGCGACGTTATTTACGCTGTCTCTGAACAGCAAAAGACTTTGCACTTTGCATGTAGGCTACAGGTATGATGGCTACATAGACTACTACATGTATGCAGTCGGAGCCTTGCAATATGTAGGAAACATACGGCTGGGTATGATGAAATGTAATTATGCCAGGTTGATGACATCCTGTTAACCAATGCAGCTAGAAATTTGAAATGCAGCCTTAGCGGGAGGTGGCGAATAATAAAATAAAAAACCTAGCTTCTACCCTTATAGTCATAGGAGGTTTAAATTTGAAATGTTTCTTCATTCAAAGGTGGTGATTAAGAAAACAACGAAGCCTCTATGATCAGCTGGAAGAGCCCTAGGACTAAGTTCTTTCCTAATTTGAAATGTAACCTCAGCGGGAGGTGGCGAATAATAAAATGAAGGAGACATTTTATGAGAACGCAGTAACGCGCGTCGGGCCAGCTAGTCTATATATATAAAATTAGAGTTTTGTCTGTACATTTATCAGAATTGTATATGTTTTGGTTATTTTTACGTTTTATACATTAAATAAGCCGAAAATAGTCTTATCTCACTTTTTGTCTGTCTGTGTGTCTGTCTGTCTGTCTTTCACGGCCGCAAAGCCATTTTTCGCGGCCTTCTCCTCAAAAACGAGAGCATCGATCGGGATTTTAGTTATTGAACAGTATTGAAAACATTATTGGCAATGTCTTTAGCTATAAAAAACTAAATTAACTTTTTTTTTAACAGAGTAATAAACGTTTAAAAACCAAGTATTGTGCGATTTTGGATACATATTACGCGGCCTTCTCCTGAAAAACGAGAGCATCGATCGGGATTAAAGTTATTTATCAGTATTGAAAACATTATTGGCAATGTCTTTAGCTATAAAAAACTAAATTAACTTTTTTTTTTAACAGAGTAATAAACGTTTAAAAACCAAGTATTGTGCGATTTTGGATACATATTACGCGGCCTTCTCCTGAAAAACGAGAGCATCGATCGGGATTAAAGTTATTTATCAGTATTGAAAACCTTTTTGACAATGTCTTTAGCTATAAAAAACTAAATTAACTTTTTTTTAACAGAATAATGAACGTTTAAAAACCAAGTATTGTGCGATTTTGGATACATTTCTTCTAAGTTGTATTACCACATAAGAACAAATCACATAATTTATCAATCAGCTGTTCTCAAATATAATCTAAATGGTCGGTTTTTCGCGGCGTTATTTACGCTGTCTACAGACTTGTGTAGTCGGAGCATTGCAGTCTTTTAGGAAACATATGACTGGTGAATCAAAGCTCATCTTATGTTTTATCAATTACTAGCTGCTATACCCGTGCTTCGCACCGGGGAAAAAAGTCTGTGTTGAAGGTTTTATATCATGAAACATTAAATTACATTACATTACAATTACATTGAATTACTAAAATAAAATTAAACATTAAACAATATAGTATTTTTTTTTTTTTTTTTTTTTTTGAGGTGGAATTAACTTGGAAATAATAGAAATAGCCCGACATGAAGTGAAAATTAAATAATTTGCAAAATAGAGCTTCCAATAGTACCTTAAAAATTAAGGTACCGGAAACTGATTTATTGATGGAAATTAAAAGAAATCTGCAAAATACTAATTTTCAAAGCGTGTGGATAATAATCAATATTAACCAATTCTGAAAGTGTTGTCAAAAAAATTTAATCCGTCTTGGATTCGAACTCGCGAATTCTTACGTTTTGAAGCGTGTGAATGTGAATACAATATTAATCAATGCTGAAAGTTGTAAAAAAAATTTCACCCCGGTCGGATTCGAACCAACCTGGGTGAAAAGCAGGCTCGCTAGCCAATAGACCAACGCGCCGTTCTACGTCAATAACAATTTTTTAGCATGTTCAACTTCACATGGCTTTCAAATAGGAGCATTATTGTTCGGACAATCAATGGATGTCAAGTTTGATAGGTTAGGTCTGTAATTTTACTAATTATTCATTATTTATAAGAACTATTGAAATATTTAAATAGGCCTATGACCTTCCTTAGTATACAGACAATCTTTATGCAAAATTTCAGCTTTATCAGTCAAGTATTCTAGGCGTGATGGATGTTCAGACCATCTCATTTTTATAATAGTATAGATTTCTTTGTTGAAAAAAAACAAAATTTTCTAATTTCAATTTATCAAAACAAAAATTAACATTTTAGTAAGGTGCGGTTTGTGCTAGGCTCTTGGGAATTCGCCAGGTAGCACTATTATTAACACATAAGAACAAATCACGTAATTTATCATGATATATCAATCAGCTGTTCTCAAAAAATATTCTCTCCGAAACCTGTCACTGAACTACTTGCGTTCTAAGTTGTTTACTAAGGGCCCGTTCACACGATACAGTTTTTGTGCGGTACAGTAAATTTCATATTGTATGTTCACACAATTCTGTTTCAACTGGATCTAGTAAAATACTCCTTTCGCAGGACCTGCAAAACTTAGCGAATTTCTGTATTTTTTTCAAATATTTATGAATATCTATAGGCTATATATTTTTTTAATTTCTGGAAAAAAACACGAAGCGTTCTGTACTCTAGGGACACTGAAACACTTTTTTAGCACCAAATAACTAACTCCATAGGGCAAGATACAGCTTTTGACAACAATGGTTTTTTCTTCATTATCTTGAAAATTTGTTGAGCTAGAAGGCAGTGCAATACCTTAAAATTTTTGACTCCATGAGCTCTATCTTAAAGTCTAACAACAGAACTAAAATTTTCAAATACAACCCTTTTTTTCTTGAAAACCCCTAATTTTGGCGGGAAAATACCCCCGAAAAAGTTAACCTTTTTGGATTTTCCTGGCTAACGAACTTGTCCAAGCTATTCACAAGAGGAAAGTGTATACCAAATTTGGTGGAAATCGGACATCTCCTTCAAAAGTTATCGTGCTATCAGACACATAGATAGATATATCTATATAAATAAAATTAGAGTTTTGTCTGTACATTTATCAGAATTATATATTTTTTGGTTATTTTTACGTTTTATACATCAAATAAGCCGAAAATCGTCTTATCTCACTTTCTGTCTGTCTGTCTGTCTGTCTGTCTGTCTGTCTGTCTGTCACGGCCCCAAAGGCATTTTACGCGGATACATTTTACGCGGCCTTCTCCTGAAAAACGAGAGCATCGATCGGGATTAAAGTTATTTATCAGTATTGAAAACCTTTTTGACAATGTCTTTAGCTATAAAAAACTAAATTAACTTTTTTTTAACAGAATAATAAACGTTTAAAAACCAAGTATTGTGGGATTTTGGATACATTTCTTCTAAGTTTTATTACCACATAAGAACAAATCACGTAATTTATCAATCAGCTGTTCTCAAATATAATCTGAATGGTGGGCCCTTCGCGGCGTTATTTACGCTGTCTGCAGACTTGCGTAGTCGGAGCATTGCAGTCTTTTAGGAAACATATGACTGGTGAATCAAAGCTCATGTTATGTTTCTTCAATTATTTCTTTGTCGAAAAAAAAAATTTCTAATTTCAATTTATCAAAACAAAAATTAACATTTTAGGAAGGTGCGGTTTGTGCCAGGCTCTTGGGAATTCGCCAGGTAGCACTATTATTACCACATAAGAAAAAATCACGTAATTTATCATGATATATCAATCAGCTGTTCTCAAAAAATATTCTCTCCGATACCTGTCACTGAATTGTTTACGTTCTAAGTTGTTTACTAAGGTCCCGGTCATGGTCCCGGCCCGTTCACACGTTACAGTTTTTGTGCGGTACAGTAAATTTGCTTTATCAGTTATTTTGCAGTGCTTTCGTTTGCATGTACATTTCATATTGTATGTTCACACAATACTGTTTCGACTGGATCCAGTAAAAAAGCTGTTCTAGCCGATTTCTACATTCGGTTTTGTCTTCGAAAACTGTATCGCTAAAATCAGCTGTACCGCAAAATAACTATCCGTATCCGGTGGCACATGTATTGTACCGGTAATGGATATGTTCAAACTATACGCTTATTACGCTGGAAGCAGTCTTCAGATCGTCAGCATTGATCTTCTTCATTGATATTCTTCAGCATTGATCTTCTTATTAGTGAATTCCAGGGTTCAGAAGTGGAAGATATTAATTGTGAAAATTTAATTTCTCTAATATATGAGAGACCCGCCTTGTGGGACAAGACTTAAGATTAATATAAAAATAAAGAGAGAAAAATGTGTGGAATATTGAAACCAGAATTTGCGTACTTTGATCAAAATTTAAGAGAAACCTTCAGTAAGAAACTTATTTGAAAAATCTTACACAAATAAAAAAAATCCTGGACTGGAATAAATAAATCTGAACTGGAAGCGCAATGGAAGAAGGAGGAGAGCACAGCAATAAGCAGCAAAGCCGGACCGTGTGAACATCACAGTACAGTTGACGCCGTACAGTAAAAAAACCGTACCGCAAAAAAACTGTATCGTCTGAACGGGGGGTTATCAGCTGCTAACAACTTCATGATCGTTGCTATCAAAAAGGCCGAAACATATTTAGTCTTATTTCTAAGCATAATCCGTACGAAGGACGGGCACAATAGCTAGTTGTAAATAATTCAGTTGATGTTATTGAGTAATAGGAATAAGGTTATTTTAGTTTCAATCATAAGTTGGAGAATTTGGAAAAACAGCTGATCTCAGAAGTATTTTCAGTTTCGCTGCCTACATGTGCGTACAATAGGCTATTTTGAGGTTATGTTTAATGATCCTTTTGTACTAGCTCAAAGTTTATGTTTTTTACATTAAAAAAATATATATGACTAATATCAGGAAAAATATCGCACATAACTTGTCCGGGAAGATGTTTACCATACTCGTATGATAATACCGCACTCAACTTCATTTCCTGCGTTAACTTATCATATTTTCAGTAAACACAATTTTCCACACTTGTAACGTAATATAGGCCTACTATTTCAGTGTAGGTATATTCTGAAAGGGACCACATCAAAATGAATCAAAAGCCATTTCACTTTTAAGAAGCCTTTTGCTATTATAATTATCCTAAATACAATATTCCACATTAAATAAAACGTTGTAGAATTTTCCTTAGTTTATCTTTTCTTATAAGTGGACTTTTAGTTACTTAAGTTTGGATGTTATAATACAAGTTTGTTTGCTTGCTAATTTGATAAAAAATATTTCATAATGTAGGCTTTAAGAAATTTCTTATGCTTTCAAAGTTTGAAAATTCAACTAAAAAGCTTAAAATAAAACATATTTTAAAACAAAAAAAGAAACCGACTTCAGTGAAATGATAAAATACTCATGTACTAAAAAGTTTAAAATAAATTATTTACTTTAAACTGAGAAAATTTCAAATTCCATACAAGTAATCTTTTGAAGTCGGCGCCAAATTTCCCATAAACTTCTAAAATGTAACAGAATTACTCTGTGATGTTTTCCATGACGAAATAATTGAACAATCTAATATCAAATCTGACACTGTATTTCAGTAAAAGTGAGTGTAAATCACATATTTAATTGAAATACAGAGTTAGTTTTGATATTAGATAGAATTTCTTATCAATTACTGTATTTCAGTAAAAGTGAGTGTAAATCACATATTTAATTGAAATACAGTGTTAGTTTTGATATTAGATAGAATTTTTCATCAATCTCTTCCTGGTGGTTCGGAACCCACCTAAAACTGTAGGTCCAACTCATCAATCTCCATCATCCAATTCATTACCCACGCAAAGGTCTCAGACCTTCATCCTCCAAAAAAATACAGTGTTAGTTTTGATAATAGATAAAATTTCTTATCAACTTCATAAAATATTTGGCGTCGACTTCAAAAGATTACTTGTATGAAATTTGAAATTTTCTCAGTTTAAAGTAAATAATTTATTTTAAACTTTTTAGTACGTGAGTATTTTATCATTTCACTGAAGTCGGTTTCTTTTTTTGTTTTAAAATATGTTTTATTAAAGAGAATTTTTGAGTTGAAAATACGTGAATTTCATCTGTTCCGTTCTAAAATCAACGGTTGAAAGCTGAATGAAATCTTGAATGTGATTGTGGTTTCCATCTTCGTTTTGCTGCTCATCCTTTTTCTGGAATTTGAATCGCATTTTGCTTAATTTTCTCATCCTCAATCATTTTTCTCTTTCGAAATCATTCTTCTCTTTCTGAAACCTTCTTTAAAGTCATCTTTCTTTCTCTCAATCCTTCAACTCCAATTAATTTATTTCTTCTTATTTCTCATTTTTATCCTTCAGTTTCATCTCACTTCTCTCTTTTTTCTTTCTCTATTTATCATTCTCATCTCGCTCCTCTTATTCCTAGAATTCATTCCACCTTCATTTCCAATTAACTTATTCGAGTGGAAGGAAACTCCCACAGGGCGAAACTAGAAGCACAGCTTCAATTTGGCCGGTAAACAAAATAAAACTTGTCGCGCGCTGTTTTTAATCACTGCCGAGCATAAATCGATCAAATTTCAACTGAAACTTTTCTAGTACTGAAATGGGATTCCGACGAAGTAGAACGAAATGAAAACAGGAACATGGTTTGTAGCTTTCAACATAGCAATAATGTCTCACTAGAAAAAGGAAAGCTGTAAAATAACATTTTGCTCAATGCTTGCAAGCCCTATGAGGAGAAAAGCAGTAATCAAAGAAAACTATCACAAAAAAATTAACAAGCGTTCAAGCTATGGAAAAATACTAAATTTCCAATAAAAAATTGATGATCGGTTCTTCAGTGATATAGAATTACTGGTTTATAGAGTTGAAAACTATTATCAGTTCTCGGAATGTGCTTCAGATAATTTTCTACTGTAGAAGGGACGTTCATTATTCCGCATGTTTTAGGTTTTCGCTTTACCGCGCAAACGATTCAAGCTCGTGTGAGCTTCATTGATAATAGAAAAACGGAAACCTTATAGTCCCTACAACCTTTTCAGCTTTAGAAAATCTTATATAGATCTATGATTTTAAGAATTTAAAAAATTTGATTCAACATTGAAAAATTGAATTATTAACAAACAGCATTTCATGGACAACGTATTTTTACATCCAATTTATTTATTCAAGTCAATTCTACTAGTTATTAATAACTTGTTATCAAAATGGATTATAATACTCAGTAAAATTTTTATCTATGTCGAAATTGAGTTAGCTTTGAGGATGAAACTTTGATATCTTGTTATTAGAATTTACAACCTTTGAACGTTGTACTCATTTACTTCAATTTGCTGTATCCATTTGTTGTATTCATTGAATTGTTCATTTATCAATCGTGTATTTTTTTCCTAGATATGTGTTTACTATTTTATAGTTCAAATGGTTGATGCAATATTTATTAAAATCACAAGATGCTCACTGTCCACAGGAAGGAGCCAAAAATTTGATGTGATGATGCTGGAAGGAAACTCATGAGCTGTTCAACTTTCCTTGTAAAGAACATTAAAAAAATCCGATGAACAAAGCAGTCAGTAAGATTCACTAATTGCTTGCCCGGCTGGAGCTACTCCAATAAGATTGTGCCCTTATCAACCAAAAGTGGTGGTAGTAATGGTGGTAATGTTCTCTTGCGTTTCAGCAAGGTCCATTAATAACCACTGGCAAATGACTCCTCTAGCTGGGCTCCCCTGACTTCTCGGATTAAAAACGGGTAATTCACAACAACGCTTCCCCAAACAACATCCTGTCTATTCGTTAGTATAACTATTATAGCACAGCGCCTTTTGCATCGCTTTGCGGCTATGAGCTATGATAACAATATAATGTAATTGACGACAAGGAAAAGTGATCTCTCTCACTCTCATTGTTATCTTACTCACTTTCTCTCTCTTACATACTCTCTTGCTTCCTTTCCATCCTCTCCATTCCTCCCTAACTGTTCAATTGAAAGCCCGTTCGCCCTTTGTCTATAGACTATACCAGTTTGGTGATTCATTGTTTCGCACAGTCAATTGAAATAGACAATCGCATTATAATCAATGCTGGTGGCTTTGGTGTTTGTTGGAAGGGGGGGGGGGCGTGATGGCCGAACTGTACCGACAAGTTTGATTGCAGTAATAAGTCATTGATGACATTAGGATGTGGTGCTGTATTAGGTTTTAAGAATTCAACATCAGGAAATTCAGCCAAGACTCAAATAAAATCACCTGATCATTTGAAATGTGATGAAAAAATATGTAATTACAAAAAAATTTCAAACATAACATGCTTTTGTGTAACGAAATCTTGGGGTCCCTTTGTATTTAAATGTTGCCGAAACGACTTCTCATTAACGAATACCTCTTTAGAACGAATTCTAGGCCTGGGTAATCGATGCTGTTATTCAAAAGCTCTATTATTGTACTTGAATCCAAAATCGTGTTCAACTTACATGAAAAATTAATTGGTTGATTTAAGGGACAACTCACTTCTGACAATGTTTGTGAGTTTGAACTGTATTAACAAACTGGTCGAGGCGGGGCGACTGCAGCTGGTCAAAGAATAGAATAAAGAATGGAATAGAACAAATTTTTATTTCATTCAGAGGCTTATAATCAAAATATTTACTGTATAGCATTTGACAGAAATTAGTGATTCACTTGAAAAGAAAAACAAAGTAAAGGAAATATTACTGTACAAGAATCAACTAAAGAGAAATTAGAACATAAGAATATAACCCACTATTACTAGCTAGCACAGAACTTAAATCAAAATAGTACAAACAATAACTAGTAAATTAACTATTAATATAAATCAATAATAATGAAAAAACATATTCAGTGCTATAAATAACAAAATAGCTTTTTATAATTTCAATAAAATAAAAAATACAAAAAAAAATTAAAATTGAACATATGAAGTGAAACAAAATACTGCCTTGCAAAGCGATTAACCAATCGCTTGTGTGCAAGCAGGAGTCACACAAAATCATGGGTCAGGGGTCATTGGATGGACCTGGGCCACCCAAAATAATTCTTTGATTTTCTAGCGATATTTACAACTTCTTTTGCTTTTTATTCGTCTTCCTCCTCCTCTTTATCTTCTTCGTTTTCTTCTTCTCCTCCTCGTCCTCCTTCTTTTTCTTCTTCTCGTCTTCCTCCTTATCCTTCTAGCCTCCTACTTCTTCTTATTCTCTCCTTCTTTCCATTACTTCTCCTCTATAATATTTTACTTTCCCTCACTAGCATCTCCTTTTTCGACCTTTCAACATCACCCTCTTTGAATGGGCTGCGGCTCACAGTAATTTGATGGAGCAGTAATCAAAGCACAACCCTATCAATACAATTAATGGGTACAACTGCATTTGCCGCAGAACAATGAATGAAACTTTCCAATTTCTCAGTAAAAGGTAAGTGCAGCAGACTTATAACAGCACAATGGCGTTCTCTTACCGGCGAATTGACTTGAAGGGGGCGCTCGATTGCTCGATGCTCGTTCCTCTGCCGGATTTATGTTCGAGACCCAGCATAACCATTAACACTGGTTGGATGGTGCTTTGCACAGTGCAGAGAAACTGTCTCTACAATCTCTTATTATTCTTGGTTTCTATTCACCACAGGTTCGGGGGGGGGGGGGGGGTAATGAAGAAATTGAAAGTGTAAGAGTAAAATAGAGAGAGTGATTAAGAGGGATTGAGAAAAAAGTGAAAGAAGAGAGGGTGGTGACGAAGCAGGAGCATGAACATAAAGGATACGAAGTAGGCATTGATGGGGAATAAGCGGAAAGGATAAAAAGAATACAGAGTACAGAAGCAAGAACAAAATGTAGAAGAAGAATGAGAAGGAGGAGGAAAAAGCAAGAGGAGATGAAAGAGAAGAAGACGAAATAAATCTAATCGAAAATTAGAAATACGAAGGAGGAGAGGGACAAATAAGAAAAAGAAAGTAGAAGAGCGTGCAGGATATGAGGAAGAAAAACGAGAGGGAAAAGAAACAAAGCAAAAGAACAATGTGTAGGAAGAAAGTGGTTAAGAAGAAGAAGGAAAAAGCACGATAAGAAGATTAAGAAGAAAAAGAAGAGGAACGGTGAAGAAGGTCGAGGAGAGTGTAGAATGAAGAGGCAAAAGACGGAGAAGGAAGGACAGGAAAAAGGAAGAGATTTAGCTGGAGAAGGTGGAGAAAAAGATAACGAAGTTGAAGGAGGAAGGAAAAGAAGGAGAGAAGAGGATTAAAAACGGGGAAGGAGAAGACGAAGTTGAAGAACAAGAAAAAGATGTTGGAGGATGGGGAAGAAGAAGAAAAAGAAGAGGAGGCCGACGAGAAGCAAAAGGATGAGGAAGAAGGAAGATGAAGAGGTGAAAGAAGGAAGAAGAGGTAGTAGAACAAAAAGGTGGAGAATAAGAAAAAGAGAAGAGAAAGGGATAAAAAAGAAAATGGTGTAGTGAGAAAAGCAGAAAAATGATTCGAAAATGGAAAAAAATAAGTGAGAGAACAGTATGATTTAGAGAAGCTGCGCAAAGGAGAGACAGTTACAGAGAAAGAATGAGTGAGATAAGCAAGCCAACGAGAACTCATGGAAGAGTCTCCCACGAGAGAGAGAGAGAGTGAGTGTGTGAGTGAGTTGTATAGGAATTGCGGTTGCTTTTCTATTCTCCAAGGAGATGCCCCCGAACCCCCGAACCATTCCTCGCCGCCCCTCATCAAGATCCCAATCTTGGTAACCCCTTGCGTTTTTACAGCGTCAAAAGACGCCAGTGAACCACCGGATGTCTGTCCACTTTACACAAGCACAAGCGCAAGCTCACTTCTTGTTGTGAGCCTTCCCTGCCAATAAGCACAGTCGTTTTACTTCACTGCAGACACAGTAGAGTAAGAGAGAGTGAGAGAGAAGAGAGCGTTATTGTTATTGTTGTAGAGATTGTAGAGTTGTAAGTCCTTCACAATTCACCAAAGACTGGCCTATTAGCTGAATGAGCTCGGGTCGCTGAGTTCCTTGTGAAGACATCAAAAGGAAAGTTGCAAAGTGATGCCTCATGTTAAGTGTTAGATTAAGAGAGGAACTTAAGTGGATTCAAGCAGTTTGGAAGTTGATAGAAGTGGAGATGTATTGAGCCTTTATTGGAAGCTAGACAGCCTCAACCGTACTCAGCTAAAGTTAAGTAGCAAAAGTATTATACGTCTAATATTACTATTATTATTATTACAGTAAAACCTGTCCAAGACGGACGCCTTGTAAGACGGAAACCTGCTGAAACGGAATGATTCATCCGGTCCCTAGGAATTTTGTATATAGTTACGTATAAAAAGACTTTTCTAAGCCGGAACCTTTTTAACGCGGAAACGGAATGCTTAAAAAGTCCCTTGCAATAATTAAAACTGTGTAAAACGGAAATTTGATAAAGATTTACAGAAGCTGTTTGCTTTTGCAACGAACTGTATTCCGGATTATTTTCTGTATAAAGTAAATATAGAGTTCAATATTTGTTTTTAAAACAGCAGGATGTTTTTTAACGTATCAATTACACTACGATACATTATTTCTTATTACCGGATGTCTTAGAAGGTTATTGCAAAATAAATAAGGCACAGTGTCCCACTCGATTTTATATGCTTCTCTCGTCAGCGTACGTACGTACGTATTGATGGCTAATTGTTTCCAAGAATCGGAGCGATTAGCAACCAAACATTCATTTTAAGGGGAACTGAAATTCTGTGCACACGGTGTTTTGACGCCATAGCATCCATCACATTCGTCATAACATTCCTGGCGTTTTAATTTGGAATTTGACCGGTTTCTACATCAGTTTAAGCAAGTCCTTCGTACGGTACGCTCTTTCCGATTCATTCCGAGTTCTGTCATTTAAAGTAATGCGTGATTGTTTCATCAGTGTTTAGTGTTTATTTATTTGAAAAAATTGTATTTAATTGCTTTAATTGTTAGTTGGTAGTGTTCTTTAATTTTGAAATGAAAAACCTAAAAACAAAAACGTTGTCTTTAAATATGTGGATGAAAATGAAATAGGTTAGTGAAGGAAACTTTTTTAATACAGCAGGTATAATAAAAACTTAAAAAACATTTAAAAGTGTTTTTTAAGTTTTTATTATATTAGTGGAAACAAGATGGATCTTCAACGTCACAGTAGGTTTATGATTAATTTCACTGCTTTTTTATGAGAAAAAAATTGAATTACAGTAATTTTTTACTTGTCACATGCTTTTAATATGATCCTGTCTAACCCAGAAACCAGCCAAAACGGAATTTTTTTTCAGTCCGGTGGAGTTCCGTCTTACACATGTTTTACTGTATTATTATTATTATTATCAAAACATTATCATTATTTTTATTATTATTATTATTATTATTATTATTATTATTATTATTATTGCCGACCTCACAGCCTAATGGCTGGTATTAAGAGTACATACGGATTATTGATCAAGTATGTACCCACTAAATATTGTAAAAGTAGTCTCCTGATATTGTTTCTGCTAAGGTGCTCATACACATTTAGTCACACAATTACTATACAGGAACATTTTTGTGTTTTCTGTGTTTACAGTTAGTGTTTTTTATCTCACTATTTTCTCACTTATCTCACTTTATCATTACTATACCATATACCTGTACACTAACTTTTTTCTAGTCTACTATCATCACTATATATTTTTTTTATATGCTTAAAAATTTTCTTGTTATCGCACATGTACCCAATACTATTGATTTCTGCAGAGCAGTGTACATATTAGGTGGAAGATCAAGATCCTTGATATATACTTATGTAGGGATTTTGTAAATTACAGCAATTGAAGAAATCACTATAGGTATTGTGAACACTAGATTTTGGCACAACATCTGTCTGATTTCTTCTGATAATGGCTGGTACTTGACTATTTTTTCAGAAATTTTCTTTTGTAGATTGCTAGTATTTGGTACTGCTATGTCTATGAGGTACAGTTGGGTTCATATAACTTGGCAGCAGTTGGGTTCAGATCTAGCAAGTCCTCCCATCTACTACATGCTGCCAAGTTATATGAATACTACAGTATGTTATTTTTAATGTCTTATCAATGAGCATAATATCCGGTTATGTTTATGCTTTTATCCAGTTGTGCTTTATCGTTCTGTCAGTTGTTATGTCTCTGTTCCAATACATTTTGACCAATTCGTTGTCTAAAACATTGTGAGGTTTATATTTGTAGTATGGGGTGTGAATATCTAGTAATTTATATTTCATTGCTAACTCCTGATGGATGATTCTGCACACATTGTCATGCCTCATTGTATAATCAGTTGGAGCTAGGCTCGCACAGCCACTAGTTATATGATCAATAGTCTCTTTTGCCTGATTGCAGAGTCTAAACAAATCTGTCTGTATTGTTGGGTCTTTCAATATGTATTTCTTATAGTTTCTTGTGTTGATAATTTGGTCCTGAATTGCAGTCATAAATCCTTCTGTTTCAATGAAGATGTTGCCATGAGTGAGCCAGGAGTATTATGCTTTTAGATCAATGCTGGGTTGAGATAGGTGGTTAATATGTTTACCATGTAGAGTCTTCTGTTTCCAGTTGGTTTTTTTCCCTTCTGTTGTTGTGATGTTGATTTGGGGTTGAAGTTATTTATTATTCAATTTCAATGGAGTGCCAGTTGTTGGGAGGTCTTTTACTGCTGAGTAGAGTGTAGTAGTTCCTGCTTTAGAGTAGAAATATTTTCGAAGATTATCTATCTGTTTATAACACATATTTTTGATGTCTGCAATACCTCTCCCTCCTTCACTTCTAGGGAGCGAAAATCTTTCTGTTGCTGCATGCAAGTGGTGGGCTCCCAGCTTATTGAAGGTCGTTCTTGTGAGAGTATTCAGCGCTTCTAAATCTGTGTCAGACCACTCTATAATTCTAAAAGAATATGTCAAAATGGGGATTGCAAAAGCGTTAATATTATTATTATTATCCCAGATGACATACGTCAAATGTATAATATATTATTATTATTATTATTTTTATTATTATTATTATTATTATTATTATTATTATTATTATTTAGACATTTGCAATTTCTGTTGTCTTTTTTTAAATTAATAAACTCCCTTCTTTTGGGGGTACTAGGACGAAGAAAAAAGGAAAGGAAAGGATTATTATTAATATTATTATTATGTCTACCTTTCTACTAACCTTGCCTGCTTCACTGCTTCGGTTTCTTTGAAAATCATTATGCTTCCCGATTCACAAAGAAATATGCACATTTGCAGTTCAAAGGAAAATGCATATTGGCAGTTCACGAAAAAAGTTTTGTTTCTTCTCAGTTCTCATAATATATCATGCCTCAATATTCACTCTCTGTTTTGTTTTAAATAATTCAGTGATTTAAAATAATTCAAAAAAGGTTTCTACACAAAAATGAAAAGGTTAACACACTGTAAAAGAGTTGATAATTGAGTCATCAGCATTTGTTGTTGGAGCCTGAAAATGTTAATTTAATATTAGAATACAATAGGCTACTTGCCACGACAAATTGGAGAATGAGTTGCTTGAAACAAAAAAAAATATATATATTTCGATACTTTCACAAGTTAAAAGGCAATGCGAAAGAGAGCTGGCGGGACTCTCTTATTGGTTTAAAGCAGAAGTCCACTGAGTTGAAAGAGATAGCTGATGAGTTTTATACATCTTCCACAAACATAGTTTCAGACCCCGATTTTATCCCAGATGACATACCTCAAATGTATAAAGATAGATTCTTAGATCACAGACCCAGTTCTTCTCTTTTACCTGCATTGCATATCACTGTGTAGAGCAAGAAAAATTCTGCAAAATGATACCACTGATAGCCATCTAGCTTGAATGCACCAGCTGCTAGAGCAATTTGAAAAATATCGGGTTTCCTATTTTTGAGGATCTCTTAAATTTCGTCTGGTTGTAATTCGTGAACATATTAGAATATAAATCTAATATTATGATTTTTTGTTGGTCTTATCACTCACTATAAGTCTACCAAATTTTATAAAAATCTTAGGTGGTGAACGAAAAAAGTGTGTTGATTTGACGTGGAATGGCCGAACAGTATCATCAGCAAATGAGGACATGAGGTAACGGTATCATTGAACTCTCCATTACGAAAGTCATCAACATAAATTGAAAATACTGTAGCTCACTTGAGAGGGCTGACCCTGTGGAACACTATTTTCAAGTAAGCGTTATCACTTAGAAAACCCTTTACACAAACTTGTTGAGATCTACCAGAAAGAAAATTTTCAAACCATCAATTGCATACACCTATTAATTATCCCTGCATTATATAGTTTGTTCAATAATATTTCTTGGTTAACACAATCGAATGCTTTTTTTATGTCAAGAAATAATTCTGCGACCTTTTTGCTCTCATTCACACGATTACAAAATTTTGAAAGGATGTGTTTCATTGCATCCCCCCACCCCCCGTCCTCAAAGCAGATCTAAATCCGAACTGATTGCAGCTGTATAAGTTATTAGATTTTAGAGAATTTTGTAATCTATTCTCAATCAGTTTCTCGAAGATTTTTGAAAAAAAAAACAGATAAAAGAGCTATTGACCTATAATTTATTATCATTTGACCTGACATTACAATCGTCTCTTTTTAAGCCGACATGGATAAACACCAGACACAAACTTTTAATTAAATATATGTGCTAGGATTTTAGACAGGTGTTTATTCAGAGCTTTTATTGTTGAGGTAGAAATTCTACCCTTTCCCAAGGATTTAAAAAATTTTAGTTCAGTTATTAATCGTTCAATCTCCAATGAAGATGTAGGCACAAGGGAAGAAAGGCCAAGGATGGAGGAGATGGAGTCTCGAGAAATTTGAGCGATGATGATAGGGAGGTCAGAGGTCAGAGTCAGAGTGTGGTTTAAAATCCAGCTGAAAGAAGGAAAACAGTGATTACTCTTAATCTTAAATCCTAGAATACATACTATTTTGAGCATTCTGAGGTCTAAGCTCATCCAATGCAATGAACAAATGATCAGATTATTTAGAAATGGAAAATAGTTGACTAGTGTTGATTAGTTTGTAACACTAATTTTATTTAATTGATGTGGAATGGAATTCTTTGGTAGAAAGCACAGTTAGTGACGCTAGACATAATCAGGTCTGCGCGTGACAAGAAAAAGGAAGCTCACCAAAGACTCAAATCACGAGACTCACGAACTAGAAAGATGCGCATACACAACGAACAATGAATTAAACGAGTTGAAAACTCGATATTTCTCTGTTTCTACAAAAATAAAAACGTGTATGGTCAAGACTGACCATTAGAGGCTCATGGCTGTACGAAATAAACATTCTTGAACACACATTTGAAGAGAAAGTTTGATCACATTGAAGAATTTTATTGTAGGCCAATCATCAAGTTGATTTATCCATATTCTATGATTTTATGCTTTACACATGCGTTTCCGTATCATCCAGTAGTATTCGTTGCACGACGGCTAGCACTCCGTTGCTAGGATGCGTCTGCCGGTTAGATAACAATAGTAACAATTATTTATTGCACATCCAGTCTTCATAGCTCGTGTCTCGCCTCACGAACTGTACTGTTTTACATCTACAACTGTAGTTATTACTCAAACTAATTCAAACATCTCACTATCTATTAGCCTAGTTTTTATCTATTATCAAGTTGGATCTTCACCATCAAAGCAGAAAAGGAGCAGCTATTCAGAGTAGTTGCTAACGGTTGCCGATTCTATTTACTCTTGATGATA
Source organism: Conomelus anceps (assembly GCA_948455865.1). NCBI lineage: Eukaryota > Metazoa > Arthropoda > Insecta > Hemiptera > Delphacidae > Conomelus > Conomelus anceps. The sequence goes on from OX418216.1 coordinate 100,296,102, forward strand.
AGTATCAGCTCTAAATTTACATCGCTATTCAAATAATGAGTTAATAAACGAGCAAGAATCAGTGATGAAGAGAGGAAGTAAGGGAGAAGGGAGGATGGTTGGTGAAGAGATAGAGTGAATGAGAGGGTACGAGAGTGTTTGAGAGAGATGGTGTGAATGAGATTAACAGAAAGAAACAGAGAAAGAGTGAGAGTGAGAGTGAAATAGGAGTGATTGAGTGAAGGAGAGTGTGGAATTTCATTACCTTAACAGCTTTCTAATCAATTTAGCAAGAACGAAGTGCTGGAAACCTGCCACAAGCATAGTAGTGGTGGGAGAGGGAGTAGTAGACTTAAACCATGTCCTAATTAGAAATCAATTGACTCATCAGGGATGCTCCACAGGTCTGTGCTTTGCTCTGCCTTCAAGTCCCGACACCCGGAGGGAGTGCTTCACTCCTGAGTCCTTATTCTCCTGAAGGCCTACTACTAGGTGTACAGAAGACCTGTACCGGTTGACTGTCTTCGTTTAAATTAATAGTCTGCTACGAATCTCACGATGTTTGTCGCTGTAAATTTGCATTAGCAGGTCGGCGCGAGCAGCAAAAGTATGGATCAACATTCTTTCTTGCTAAGTGTCTAAAGAGGCCAGGCCACTTGATTTGAAGAGGTTTTGTATTGTTGGTTAATTTTGGCTGGAGTTCAGTTGGTTGAACAAATCAGCGATCAGCTGCAGCCTTCAGCAGAAAAAATTCGTTCCTTAATTATGACCTCTAAAGCATTTCTATATGGAATAAGATTGGAAGTAATAACAAAATCTTACAATAACATCTATATCAAACTTTGGCTATGAATTATTGCTTCCAATGCTAAATCTTGATTCTGAATCCTTATATTTGACTCCCCAGTCCCCACCCACGCATTAGCTTTGAGTGCATTCGTAGATAATGCACAAAGAACTTTGGGGAGTCCGATCCCACTAGGCGTCAAATCTGCAAGAAAGTAGAAACCAATCTGTCAAAACAAAACAATTCAAACAAACAAATTATAACTGCAATATTTTTGCCAAGTATTCTAGTACTCCAAAATCTTGAGACCAAAGTTTATCAAATCAATAGATTTTTCAATTCATTCATTCTTCGATCCAATCAGCATAACTTACAGGACAGGACCTTGAACAAAATCACATGTATCAGTCCTCATATGATAGTATTTTTCAACCGACTTCCAACAAGGGGAGGTTCTCAATTCGACCTGTTCTTTTATTATGCTTATTACACACGTATCTCTTTCATTAAACAATTGGAAACATATTTCCTTAGTCGTTTACTTGCCTTACATTATTACACATTTTTTTAATTTATGATTTGAGCTTGAAGTGTGGGATGAGCTTAGTTGGTTGAGCCGTCAAAGATTCTGTGAATATATTTTGTCCAGTTGAAACGCATTCTATTCAAACCCAATCTCAGCATTGAGCTTATAATAAAACAATACTGTCAAACAATACATCCCGGTGGTTTGGAACCCACCTAAAACTGTAGGTCCAACTCATAAATCACCATCATTCAACTCATTACCCACGCACAGGTCTCAGACCTATGTGGGCTTCATCCTCAAAAAAAAAAGAATACGAAGCTTGATGAACATTAGGTTATATTTTTTCAAATAGAAACTTTCAGTGACACTTGGACCCAACCAAAAATGAATTGAAGTTGTTTTTTACATTTGGTTGTATGGATTTAGTCTGGATAAATAATTGAATAATATAATGAGTCGTTTAATTTGAAGTGTCGCAGAAATTGTACGTCCAAGGTCAGATGTCAGATGTTATTTAGACTTGGATTAAGTCTACTTATGAATTCTATACTGAATTCTACTTATAAAGCATTTCTATCTGTACTAAAAAAACAACTCAAGAATAGCCGAAAATTCTCAACAAATGAATCTGAATTGCTTCTTATCTCAAAGCACTACAATCTCATTCGCATTTCAATCTTCGGCGAGGAACCTTATTCTAAAACACACCTGAGACCTAATTCAATGGAAATTACAGTTCACTGCCAGAAAGAGTTCTACCTGCTTCCACTACCCCACCTTTTAAAACACTGGACAATGTTATTGATTACTCTGAAGTTTCAAGGAGACAATCTTATTCAGTCTGCAGTAGCGGGAATAAATTCAGACAGTTTGCCGAAAATCGTACTATTAGGGATAACAAAAGAGAATCATACATGAGAAAAGGATAAGAACAAGAAAGAGCAGAAAAAATAGAAGAAGATGGAGGAAAATATTATTATTATTATTATCATTATTATTATTATTATGTGGAGGAAGAAGAAAAAGAAGGAAATGAAAAGAACTAGAAGTAGAACAATATGAAGGACAAGAAGAGAAAGAACGAAGAAGGGTAGGCCTAAGGAGAACATAAGGAGGAGTCAGCGGCGGGCGAGCGACATTGAATAAGAATTCCGGATGAAAATGGGAATTCCAGTGGTGCGCGGTTACGTTTTGCAGCACATCTGTAATCTCATTTTGTTGGAGATCGGAGCACCGAGCCACCGACTATAGTAGTTGTAGGCAGGCTATATGTGGGATGCGCACAGTCTCAAGTACCATTGTGAGACTCAAGTACCCCCCCCCTTACATATACGGAATGCGGATGACTGTGATATATGTAAAAGCTATTCCCAGAATAAACATACACCGAAATGCGGGCGTCCAGACACAGTTGGTATCTGTTATCTGGTGTCCTTGCTTCTCTTCCTCTTGAACTGTTTCACCTAACTCCTTGCGGATTTGTGGTAGAAGCGTTGAAACAGAGAAAGTAAGTGGGAGAGCAAGAAAGAGATGAAGAGAGAGATACTCTTGGAACGGATAAAGAACAAGGAACTATTGATAAAACCAGACTGGACTTTGAGGCCTTTCACACGAAACTTGGTTGTGTGGATAAATTGGGGATGATTAGAATTGAATTAAATTAAGCAATTGAAGATCATGAAGGGCGTATTCCCAGTGCAGCTATTTATCACCAAAAAGATTGTAGGCATTCCTACTATGAAGGGATAAGGCGTTTGAAGTCGGAGCTAGCCATTTCCCTAATCCTTGTTAATCCTATGTAGGAAGACGACTATTGAAATTTTCGGGCTGGGAAACTGTAAAAATTATATTAATAATTTATTTTGATATTTATTTATATATTAATAATAATAATTATAATAAAAATAAAAATAATAATAATAATATAGCAATAATAATTATATATATATCAGTATTGTTTATATATACAGTCATATTATTATTGTTATACGATATATTATTGTTGTTATATATAATTTATATTAAATCGATGATTTTACCCATCCATCATTGTGTGCAATATCGTAGTGTACCGTACCCTTGGGATTTTGGATTTTTATTGCGAATGATGCTCATATGAGTCTGATGACTTGGTCGTGAGCAATGAGGTGAATGGGTCAATGATGAGAAAAACCAATGGCTGGATGAGATTCAAACCCAAGGAAATAAAGCCAGTCAGAGTCTTATCTAATCACAGACAAGCGTTCCAACCAAACACGCTACCAGAGCCGCCAGAGAATTCGAATATCATTTTTGAGTGAGATTATTCTTAAACCTCTTTAAGGCTATTTTATGATGTTGTCATTTACGTAAATATTTAGATGTCTTGTTCATGAAAAGGTATCGTCTTAGTTATTAGAATTTTGGAAAATTGTAGCCACTCTTAATTAGAGCTGCTGTAACTTTATGTTATCAGTTTTTTCATCATTTACCTGGCGGTTCAGAACCCACCTGAAACTTTAGTTCCACCATGTTCCCTACAACACCCGCATAAGTCTCCCCACAAATAGCCATACGCTTTTCATTATTAATTTATTAGGGGAAAGCATCATTCTTATTTCAGAGAATATTAACACGAGTTTATACCAAACTTGGTTTATCTCAACTCGTAGGGAAAACCCAATTTCTATTATATAATTATAATAGTGAATTTCAGCAGCTTTAAGCTCAAAATACGTCTAAAACATTAATTTAATGAAAATATTTTTGATGTTGCATCACTAAAACTAAACTTTCATATATCTCAAAAGTGAAGTAATGTTAAAGATTAAAATCAGATAAACCATCTTTCAAAGTTAGATACAGTATATTATTCAAACTGTCCCTGAATTTAGATCGCATTATCTAGACTCACATTATAATAGCTGACTAATAATAAATACAAATTAAAATATTAATGTATCACCATTATAATACGAAAAGCCGTAAAACATTCCAATCTGATTCACAGATCTCATTACGAGTAAACCCAGAATAACATACTAGCTAAGCAAAACTAGTACACTGCTAGTGTATGATATATTTATATGCTCCTTCTCTTACTATTTGCCATGCAATTCTCTGGCTAATACTACACAAGCTGTTGATGCATTTTTAACATTTAAGGTTGAGGTTAGGTCCCTATAGGTTTGCTACTAGAATCTTTTACCATAACGCTGGGGGTTTGGCGCGGAATTTTAATGGCACATTATAAGTTGATGCTTCACGCTTTCTGTGCAGGTTAGCAATGAATTTACGCCGGTCAACGCGGATTTGAGCGTGTGTGCGTCTGAATGAGGCATCCACACCATCAAGATTATACTATGTATGTATAGCTATATATGTAAAGCCATGAGCGATGAGACTAGTCGCGCTGAAATATTGCTTCCAGTTGACGCGGGTGCTTTTCTGCTTTTCTTTTCTCGATCCCCGGTTTTCACCCCTTTTCCCTACTCCCCCCTAGTCAGCGCTATTTGCCCCCCGAGTCATAAATAATCGACAGCGCATGGAATAGGAAAATAAAATTCCGTACGGTCAGGTTAGGTCAGCCATGCTAAACTTGACGGCCATCTTGTAAATCACATCGACACACGAAATATTTACACACGACTTTCTGGGAGCTCTGTTTTTATTGGTTGAAACTGCGGTGGAAAGTTGATAGTGTGTGGTTGTTGTAGTGTAGTGCTATTTGTTTCAGCAAGAATGCTTACTTTACAGCCTGACAGTAGCCTAATTCAGAAAACTTAATAGTTGGTTAAGGCTGACAATATCTCGATTTCCAAAAAATCTCGGATTTGATAAATCGAAAAATGGAAAATAAAGGAATTTGAGTCATACTCTACGGTACATGTAGGCTGCTCTACATTCGATTTTTTGTTATAAAATTTTGAGTTAAATATCAATTTCAAATGCCTCTATTCTTATTTTTCTTCTTCTTCTCGTTTTCTTCCTTCTCCATTCCGACAAAAATTTACAAAACCAGAATAATAAAAATGGAAGAATTGCTTTCTATTCAGTGTGAAGTTTTTTGGTACATGGTTCGTTCAGCATATTGTTATCGTGGTTCAGCATATCATGCGAATCGCTGTGATTGGGGGAGGTGTCTCAGCCCATTATACTTATCACTCATTCAGCCAATAAGAACCAATATTTCACATCAATTTCCCTCATAAAGACCTAATTTACGAATGTAACTTTCAAATACGCTGATAATGGCCTATTAGAATAGTTAGATGAGTCTTTGATTACACTACATAATAGGAAGTGAACAATTTTATTCTTGCCATTTAAAATCCAACGATTCAATCCTGAAGAATATTACTTAGCCTACTCTGTCGTTTATTTTTTTCCTTTTTTTCTAAAATAAACTGATACACAACATAAGGTTATTAAATCTAATTATTTTAGTAATTCGATCTAATAACGAAATTACGTTCGTTCCTGGTTACGTTCCTGATCGTGATATCTAACGGAGCTGCTTGTAATCGTACATGTAACACTCACATAGTTTTACCTCTAATCCGAATTATCGTGCCGGATTATCAGGCGTTTACAGGCAGTATTTAATTTACGATCTGCCGTTACCAATAAGCCGCTTTTTCAAAGTTGATCAGAGGCAACACGCAACTAAGCTGGCCACTCCAACACACTAAGCTCGAATTCTGTTTTCCATCCATAAATAATTCTGTTCACAATCCAATATCGTCACAACATACCGGATATTTTTATTTTATTGGGAATATATTTTTAAGCAGTTCAGCTTTTTCGAGCTCATGGAACTGAACCTCATTATATGCTGTCACGGTGCAAAATTCACCAGCCCACTTTGCCAATAATCACCTCAAAAATAACAAGGTATAAATTTATAAAAATAATACTCACTCAAAATCATCTATCATATTATCTTATTTTACTTAGTTGCACAATCATTTGCCAAATTCGTTATAAAACAGCATCCTACAATGGGCTGAAATAAGAAAAGTTGTTTACGTTACTCGAAAGGTTAGCTTGTTAATTATCTTGATAAAACCGGCTTATCAAACAGCTGTTACCGGTTAATAATGTCACTTTCCTTTTTGCTAAAATATTCGTATTGTTATTTATTTCTTGTATTTATGTTATTCGATCGACTTGGTAAATCTGCTTATACTCATCCTGCTAATTATTAATTTCTTTAATTTAATTATTATTTCCTTCAATTTTCATTTTATTAATTTTCTTGCATATGGTACACCGTATTTGAAATCGGGTGTAGGCTCCTCATTGGAGGAAATTAAATTCTTGCACTGCGATTGGCGGATTTACCGCATGACGCAGCCCTTCTTCAGGTACTGTAACCAGAGCTTGAAGAAGGAGAGACCCATTTTGGCAAGCTGAGGAGGAGGTTCGTTTTTTATACCTCTCCTACTAAAAGTTTTTTAAAAGTTTAAAGTTACCATTCTAGTCAGTTTTAATGTTACATGTGTTTGTTCCCATATCGTTTCAAAAGTACTAATATCCAGATTGTCAATAACGAACTGTTACCTCACAAAAGATTAAAAACTCGCGATCCAGACATGCTGACCGAGGCCCAAGATGTCCAAGGAGGAAGCGACGCCAATTCCGATTGAGTGCCAATAAAAATTTATCTCTTCGAGTGCGCGAGAATTGGGCCCAATCAAATAAAAGAAAGTTTGGTATGTGAAATTTTTACTATTCAGTTGAGGATATTTAATTAATTGACATATCACTTGTACATGCGATTGAAACGAGCTCTCGTAATTGTTTCGCCCTTAGGACAAAAACCTAATTGCTCTAAAATAATTCAATTTCAAATTTCATTTTTTATAAAAAGCTCAATTATTATTCATACACATTTTTTGTTCAACAAGTAATTTCCGATTTTGTGCAAATATTTCATTCAAATTTTAAAATAAATCACATAGTAATTTCAACTAAAGTTCATATTTTATTTTCCTACTCGACTCTGGTTGTTTAATAATTTAATTCAGATATCCAACAGCCGGCTCCGCCGAGTTGAGTTGGTCATTTATCAACCATCGCATGCCCTTGATAGAGGACATGCGTGTTGGTGCAACATTTACTCATGTTTTGGATTGTATGTGACTGGACGTATTTGTGGCTTTTTCACCTCATAGGCGTGAGTTGTTGGGAGAGTGTAATAAGGAAGAGTTACACATTTTATATACGGCTCTCGTTCGTGAGGGGAAATTAGCTTGGAGTATAATAAGTTATCCATTTATCTCTCTTTGCTGGGTTGGATCGTGTGGACGACGTTTGTGGACATTCTACATTTTCTCCCACGATTCCGTCTAGCGAAGATAAATATAAAACAGTATGGTTGTAGATTGAGATGGTGCTCCGAACATCAAGATTTTTATAAGAAATTACTCCCGACTGCAGCATCCGGCAATTTACATCAACATAGTAATTTCAAATATTTTTTGAAGGAGCACCCTACGAGCTATAGCTCATCTAAAGGGCACTATCTCGATATACATCCTACATAATTGGGCTCGCCCAAATAGGGGTAAAATTGGGGGTTACATAATTGGCGTGCCGAACAAAGGACAATAGAGAGAGGGGAATAAACTCATGTCAATTTCTTTACAGGAAAACCTGCGGCAACCTGGAAGCGGAATATTAACCTTTTTCTATTTCAGAATTATTATATTGTTATCTCCGGTGAACGTCCAGACTATCATCAAATTTATCTGCTTATATAATTTAATTAGGGTTATAACCAGAGTCTAGTAATACATGAGCAATTAGGACTTTGAAACCGGGGGAGAATCAATATTAATTTAATATTTCCCAGAAATAAGCAGATTTCCCAGGTTGACCGACACACTTGTATTGCCCACAAATATTTGTGGCAATATTCAGCACTAACATCACTGTTAGAATTGACTAGAATTAATTTATACTTTTTATGATATTACTGTTGTATTGTTTTAATTATTTTATTGTAATATCAGCGCATAACGCGCACAGCTTCGCCAACGTCTCGTTTTTATGTTTATTGTAACCGCGGAATTTGTCTCGCCGTTTTTTCGTGTTGTGGGGGCTTATCTACAAGAATACTGCTAGAGACTGACCTGATTTCGCTATCCAATTTTGTTCCTGCACTACACTTTACACTTTGCAAAAAAAAAGTTTTTTCACTGAAAATTTTTCACTTGTCATCATGGCCGACAACGGATCCACCGTCACTGTACTTTCTGATGACACACCATCTTCACCAGAACTTCCGCCTAGACCAGTGGAGAGTGCCACCTCAGTCGACTTCAACCAGGGAGCCCGTGAGCGCTTATCCTCAACACAGCTAGACGAGAGCCATCTAATGCTTACATCGATGCAGTCAAACTCACTCATTGACATTGCTGATGGGAATAGACGGATCAACCAGCCAACAATGGATAATGAATATTTTCCACCCTCGACTCTGAACATCATACTAGAAGAATTCCGGAAACAAGCACAAAAATCAGAAAAACAATCACAAGACCTAAAATCTGAATTCAAATCTGAATTAAAATCTGTAAATGATAGTTTAACCCAACAATCAGAAAAACAGTCAAAAGAATTAAAATCTGTAAATGATAGTTTAACCCAACAATCAGAAAAACAGTCAAAAGAATTAAAATCCGAATTCAAATCTGAGTTGAAATCAATCAACGACAATTTAATACAACAATCAGAGGAATTAAAAGCTGACTTTGAAACTAAACTCACCAAACAGTCGCAAGAATTCAAATCTGAAATAAAATCTATAAACAATAGTTTAACAAAACAATCAGAAGATTTAAAAACTGTTAATATAAGCCTAGCCCAACAGTCTGCGAACTTAAAAGCCGAATTAAATAAAATATCAGACAATATAAGAACTGAAATGGTACAGCGCATGGATACAGTTAAGGAAAGGTTAGACAAACAGGTCCAAGAATTAAAAAATGATGTTCAAGAACAGCTTCAGGAAACAACTGATAATTTACAGTCCGAAATTATCAAATATCACACAAAAGCTGAAACATATACCGACGGTCAGATTCAATTGGTTAGAGCTGAAGTAGGCGAACACAGAATTATTACTACTAATCAAACTTATTGCAACAGTACCAAACAAACTGAGGATAGCAGGAAACAAAACCTAAAGGATCAGGATGACTATAACAAGGATAATAACCAGGAAATAAACAATAACAAAGAGAATATAATTAATCTTGAAAATAGTAACAACGTGCAAACTTATTGCCAAATAGAGGTTAAGAATAATTCACCACCAATTCACGGCCAACATCATTCACAGCCACAGCCTTCCAAATCGCCAGCCGTCGTTAACATTGTCAAAAGGAATGTACCAACAGCATCAACTGAAGAAGAGAGTAGCAGAAAATTTCTACAAAATAATCGTGACAGCAATTATCATTGGAGAAATAAGAGTTATCGACAACTAACTGCAACTGACTTCGTTCAAAAATATTTAATTGATTGCAACGAAGCAGTCGACATCGAGTCAATAAACTATACTCTACCTGCATTCTTGCGCGACGTCACCACTCGGCCAACAGCTGTTTTCAACCTGGCGAAGCCAAGTATACCAGCTGTTCATCGCAGAGCCAAGCCGAGCGTACTTCTAGCAGTCGATCGGAATCTATACTACTCCTACAAGCGACGCGCCAGATTCAAAATGAAAGGGGCTATTCGCGCCGTCAGTCGAGTCATATAAAACGTCGGCGGCGTCAAACCGGTCAGGCCAGCTTCTCTGCTACAGTAGGTTAAAGACTGTACGGCCTGCGAACCACCAATAACCGGTCAGGCCAGCTTCTCTGCTACAGTAGGTTAAAGACTGTACGGCCTGCGAACCACCAATAACCGGTCAGGCCAGCTTCTCTGCTACAGTAGGTTAAAGACTGTACTGCCTGTGAACCACATATTGTCAGGTCAGGCCAGCTTCTCTGCTACAGTAGGTTAAAGACTGTACTGCCTGCGAACCACCAACAATAGTGTGAACCACCAACAATAGTGCAAACCACCAACAATACTGCGAACCACCAACAATAGTGCGAACCACCAACAATAGTGCAAACCACCAACAATACTGCGAACCACCAACAATAGTGCGAACCACCAACAATAGTGCAAACCACCAACAATACTGCGAACCACCAACAATAGTGCGAACCACCAACAATAGTGCGAACCACCAACAATACCCAGTCAGCACTTAACGTATTTTTTACGTAAATTCTAGGTCCATATGTAAATGATAAATATCTAATGTAAAATTTATGTAATATTTACGTACAATATTCACGTAAGTAATAATTTATAAATTTGTTGTTAAACAATCTGGAATGCAAAATCGAATTAACAGTATATATTTATTGAATGCCCATTTCTATAATTGATCAATTCGAATTTTAAAAACAGAGATATGCTAATGTACATACTACGTATATTTTATGTAAAAAGTGTTTGCAAAATTCACATAAATTATACGTAAATTGTACAGATTATTTGCAAATATCCCTCCTCTATTCATCGATACAAACTCCAACTTCATTTTATATACCGGTACCCTAGCCCAGTCAAATTAGACAAAAATATGGTCATCAAGAGGAACAATAATTATTGATAGAAAAATTATTTTTTCATCAATAATTTTCTCTAACCTTGGGTAATAACCAAAAGTACCCAATGGTGGGGTTGAACTCATTGTTGGAGGGGGGTGGGAAGGTACAATTTTTCATTTTTTTATTATAATTCAGTATCGATAACTCAAAGAATTTTTTTCTTCTGTTGAAGCTGACAAAAGTCTCTACAAAAATTATCCTATGCATTTTTTTGGAAAAAGTCCCTTTCTGAAGTTTGAGGATATGTATCGAGCTACAAAATATCGATCATTTTCACCAAGTAATTTATCGATATGCCAATATTGTTGCGAAAACGTGATGAGTAATATTATATGTATTGGTAAACTCTTTTAATTTATTTCATAACTATTCATTCTTCTATGATTCAAGGTTAGACTTGATATTTTCCAATAAAAGTAAATAATCAGAATTCCTTTAAATGTGATGTATAATAATCGATGCTCTATTAATCACCCAAGCAGCATTGAAATCATTTTAACATGTTTTAAAACTGTTTTGAACACTTTTGAAAGCAGTTTGCAATAAGTTCGGTGTTAAAATGGTTTTATAACTACTTTACAAACAGTTTTAAAACTGGTTTCAGTCGACCCGGTAAACAGATTTTAAAACTAGTTTTTCGGACAAATTATAAAACTAATTTTATAATTTGTTTTAAAACTAATTTTTTTACATATTTAAAAACTTATGATATAACCAGTTTTACAAACTTTTAAAACTAGTTTTTCGGACAAATTATAAAACTAATTTTATAATTTGTTTTAAAACTACTTTTTTTACATATTTCAAAACTTATGATATAACCAGTTTTACAAACTTGTATTTAACATATTAAATGTGTTGAAATGTTTTAAAACTTATGTTACCATCAGTTTTGTAATAGTTCCATTCAAACTTGAAAATGATAATTGTATTTTAAATGTGTACTGTGAAAGCTTCTGCACTCACCATTTTCGTATTCTACATGCTAAAACAAGGAGAGATTTTTCTTAGAAAAAATTTAAATTTTGCCTTAGTTTTCATTTTATCCACCATTTTATATTTTGCGTAAAAGTTATTGTATCTAGTGATCGGCTTGAGATAACTTAGTGAATTTTTTTACAGATACTTCAATTAATGTACATTACATTAAAAAAATAGTAAATTTGATAAATTTTCATATTTTCTAAAATGGCGGCCAAATTAAATTTTTAAACCCAATTTAAATTGAAACAGTACATTTTATCGAAACCATTTTTGAGTAATGAAATGTTTAGATTTTTATTTTGAATAAAATGATACTTCATTTATGAAAATCCGTTAATAAATGATCAAGATATAACAAAAAAACTGATTATCAGAATTTTCATCCTGTTAATCAATAGAGGGCTATAAAACCTATAATTAGTTCCCTAGTCATATTCCTGCCAAATAATAATTAGTGTGTGAAAAAAATGAGACAAATTTTCAATTAACAGAAATAAAATAAAATTTTCAAATCTAACATGACCATAATTTTCTCCCGTATGAAATCTACCTTGTCCTGAAAATTTGTTGAGATATTTCTATTTATAACTGAGATATTTAACAATAAAGTTGAAAATCCAGCTCCACGAGCAATGCTTAGGTGATTCTCTGTACATATACATTGACGCTTAGCAAGTTCGAGATTCAATTTGTGTATGCAAGGATATTTCTCTCAAACAACTATCTGTAACCTTGGATTCTATAGAGATTTAAGTATTCTCGAACATTAGTTGTGATGAAAATGTCAGAAATTCATTATTTTACCTTTTAAACTGAGATAAAAGTGTAATATTTTTTGAGCTATAAATAATGCATTTTGTAAATAGCGCCCATAGTTAATCGATCGTTTATTTGGTTGAGAATCAAAAGAAAATCATCGATGTTAAAATCATCAATCTTTTTCGCTTCCATCCATCGATATCACCGGTGTTGAAAAAACTTTATTGGAGAACATTGGTTCTGGTTGTATAATAGATAATAGGGATAAGCATTTGGATAGAAGAACAATTTTCGTACAAAAAACATTAAAAGTTAAAACACATTGAACAGTTGACATCGATATCGATATATCGATATAAATAGGTGATCGATAGCATAGCATAACCGTTGAGTGTTGGAGGGAATTTGTGTATTGTGTCGCAAAGTAGAAACGTAGAAAGGTCCTTTCTACTCTGTGGTCTTGTCTTGTTTTTGAAGCTATTTAAGCTATTTGAAGATATTTTGATAGTTATTCGTTCTGAGTTCATCTTTGCCCTCTGTCAGCATTATCACTACCTACAGGTAAGAATAATATTATTAAAATAATCAAATTGAAATTAACATGTAACTTTGCCTAGGCTATTCCCACTTGCATGTAACGATAATTTCCAAACACTGATTTTTAGTAAATAACTGTTTAGTTAGAGTTTGAGTTAGTTAGGCATGGTAGCTTATCAAATAAATGTGTTAGCCCAAGTTAGAAAGTCTATATTCTCAAATTAAATAGGCACTTGATGTTCTAACCTCTCATTATTGGTATTTCATACATAATTTATATATAATTATGTTTTATAGTTTATACAGTGGTGAGTTCATGTGAGTTTACTGATTTCAATATGTGTAGTTATATTATGATCCATGAATCATGAATTTCTTCTTTCAAGCAAATCGTCATGATCTGATAAAACAATGAATATTTCATGGTGCCAACTTCATACATTTCGATTTATTGTATCAACATGATTTGTACGTTATTCTAATTTGAATAAATGAATATGCATAATCACTGGGAAAGTTTTAGCTTTAATTGATGCTTGACTAGATTGATTATCCTGAAGTTGCCTATCAATTCCAAGCTAGCCTATATGAGTTCGCTTTGTTTGCAAAAGTTCGCTTTGTAAAAGTACATTTGATGTGATTGCGTTATAGGCTAGGCTACCATAACCTCTCCACCTCAAATTCCTTATTCCCCAGCATTAAAATTTCGTCGACAGAGGAGACCATGAAAACGCTTATATAGTAGATGTGACCAATCTGTTGTTTTGTACTATTGTTGGGCATGATAAACTTTGAAATAACATGTGTTCAATTTGAGCTCAGTAATAATTATTCTATTAATACTTGTACCATATTTAATTTCCAATCGTTCTAAATACATCCTCACATTAATTTAAATAATATGAGTTGCTAACGATATCATTCATGATTTGTTTGTATAGAATATAATAGGCTACTTGAACTGCATTAATTTACTACAGTTTTCTGTGCTGCTAATAGTGACTGTTTTATTTTTCAGTGTTCTCGCATCTTCTTTGAACAGAAATCTGATCTGGAAATTCAGAATAAATGGAGGAATATCGCCATGCATCGAGCTACTTGCACACTGGAGCAGAGCTGCTTCGATTGGATATTATGATGCCAGGTTAGTTGAATAATTTCTGTTGATCAGTATTTTTAGTTTGTGAAGCATGTTCAGTTTGTTGTATTCGGCTTGGATGAAATTTCTAGACTTGGAAATGAAGGCATAGGCAATTGTTGAGTTATGTTATGAAGGACGGATTCAAAGATCCAGAAGATTCAAAGATCCTCACACGTCAACCGAAGCTTATTGTGTGTCAATTGTTGAGTTAGGTTAGTTTTTCCTGTAGTGCTCATTATTTATTTGTGGTCTTGTCTAGTTTGTGGAGCATGATGTATTGCATGAATTTAACAAAATCATCTCTGGCATGCCCCCAATAACATTTGAATGGGTCTTGAAGTTAGTTTGCCACTTTGTCCTAACTTTTTGAATGCATCATAATGATTATCAAAGGCTGCAGTGTCCAAAATGGACCATGGTCAGCCAGTTGCCAGTTACTCCTCATTCTCATTGCTGTAATGTGCGGCTCCCCTAAACTGTCTACGATTGTCAATGGCTATCAGCAATCTAATATGGACCTAGGTCTAACAGCTAGTTGCCAGTTTCTCTTCATTAATGTACATGATCACTAATTTATCTAGGTGTAGCCCCGTGTGGTATCCCTTAACTATCTATGCTTGTAAAAAATGCTGTCTTAACAAATCGTTTGACATGTCACACTCACTAGGTGGGCCCAGGCCTACCAGCTGTATGAATTGCTTTCGTGTGTGTTTGTTTTACGTTGATTTTCTTAGGCGCTTGAGTAGTTACAAAAGGGGAACTTTGGCGCATCCTTGACCTTTGACCTTGACCTTGACCTTGACCTTTGACCCTGACCTTTGACCTTTGACCCTGACCTTTGACCTTTGACCCTGACCTTTGACCTTTGACCTTTGACCCTGACCTTTGACCTTTGACCCTGACCTTTGACCTTTGACCTTGACCCCGGACCGGAAGTGACGTAGCAGACCGGAAGTGACGTAGCAGACCGGAAGTCAAACCGGAAGTGGCCCCCCTCACCCTAAAAGTGGCCCCCCTCACCCTAAAAGTGGCCCCCCTCACCCTAAAAGTGACCCCCCTCATCCTAAAAGTGACCCCCCTCACCCTAAAAGTGACCCCCCTCACCATAAAAGTGACCCTCCTCACCCTAAAAGTGGCCCCCTCATCCTTAAAACGGTTCCCCACTCTCCCAAAAGTTGGGGGTGGGGGAGATCCGGTTACCGAGTATATATATGGTGGACATCTGGCTGGTAGATTCATTGTATCTCAGCAAACGACTGCTAGCTCCTACAGTGAATCCAGCTAAAGACTCAAATCAATAACAGTAAGTACTTGTTTCTTTACTAATGAATATCCCTTAATTGCTGTAGTGTATAAACCTTCCCTCCAAATATTCCATAGCTATTGCATGAAATCTAACCTCAAATGGCTAACCATGATATCATCCAATACTATTGCATGAAATCTAACCTCAAATGGCTGACCATGATCTCATCCAATAATATGTGGTCTACTGCATGAAATCTAACATCAAAATGGCTGACCCATTGTTTCACAATGCTGACTGCAAGATTATGCTAATACCTGTTCATTTCCAATTACAGATGTCATCCACTAATGCTGCCGCTGATGCCATCTACAACACAATTGCAGCCCAAAAGCCACTAGACCACATATCCATGAAAGATCTCCAGCCAGGGTTCCCATACCAAATGGTGAGCGCAGAGAGAGTCACTACAAAATACGGTGAGAAGGTAGCTGTCACACTGGATTCCAAGAACACACACATGCGGGTTATACTACCAGAGTCGTACAGCAGGATAACCTCCAAATTCGTCCCTGCTGGTGGAACCATTGACATGAAATCATATAAGTTTATGTGCCATCCTGATGGGAAAACCCATAGAATCCAATTGATTAAAGAATAATGAATCTCTCTCTATGTATTGTGAAATAAAAATGTGACATCTGCAACTGATTTGTTATTCATTCTCCCCTATCCTAGTATCAGTAGTCACACCTAGTGTCCACTTATGCCTAAAAGTGTTCATCACGTGCTCACCTAGTGTTCACCTAGTGCTCACCTAGTGATCACCAGTGTTCACCAAGTGTTCACCTAGTGCTCACTTAGGCTTAAAAGTGTACACCAAGTGTTCACCTAGTGCATACACAGCTGCACTGTTGCTTCATGGAAATAGGTTGAAAAGAAAAGTATACTTTACAATACATTGTTTATTAACATAAACAATCGCAAGTATGAAACAATACATAGAAATTGGCTACAATATTGCCCCTTTCAAAGTCTCTGGGAACACCATAGGTCTCTGCCGACCTATTAAGAGATTCCTTTACACAGCCCACGCCATCAGTCACATCGCCTGGTGGCCATAATCTAGGATGTTGCTCAGCTTTACAAATTGATACCAGTAGAGCAGGATCGCCTGATTGACCATCCTCAATCCTAATGCATCTGACACGTCCATCCATAGCGTTGTAGTCAAAGCCAGCAAATGTAATCCTTCTTCTGCCAATCAAAGATAGACTCTGGTCACCACACTCAAAGTCACACCACCAAGTCTCATCACTGTTGTTGAAATCAATCTCCAGCTTAACATCCTTGCTCCTCCATCCAGGCACTGAACGCAAGTCCATTATGGCTACCAAGCTATACTTCAACTTGTATACTGATGTCAATGGAGTTCTACAATTGTCAAATATGACTGCTACCTTGAACGGCAGTGTAGTGATACTGGCCATTGTTGTAGACTGAATGATGCTCAGCAAGACTCAGCTACTTCTTATATACTAGGAGAGCAGGTGGTGGAGGAGTAAATGATGATGCAATATTCACATTTCATTCTTTATTGATAAAAACAAACTTCGACAAAAATGTCTATCTTTTTGTAATGCCTGCATAATCCAATTGTGCAGGATGTTTACTACATTGAGTGCACAAAATGGCGGTACATCTAAGCGTCCTCTTCTTCCATTGTCACCAGCCAGCTTCATCTTCACAGTCTCCAAGAAGTCGAGCAGGTAATGTTCTGGGCAGTAGACTGTAGTAGTCTTCATCAGCACCTCCAAGTTGGGCGTCTCATGAAAGAGGTAGGGCGAACTCAGGTCCACATACTCCACATTCTCCTTGTTGTCCAGCTGCAGTAGCGTTTCCAGCAGGGAAATCTTCTCATATCCGTAGACCAAGATCTTGATTGGTCGTCCCGAGTCACTGTTCTCGTGCAGCCATCTTCCAACTGTGTCACATACAATTTGCTTCAAGGTCGAATATGAGAGATGTGTTTGGCCGGCTCCATTGCCCGACCATCTCAGTCCATGTTTAGCTCTTTGTAATTGATTGTTATCAACCAATATGCTTGTTTTTAGCAAAATGTCTGGGTATGGTGACTTGAAAAAATAGTGGTGTGTCAACACATGATGCTCATCGTCACGTTCCAATATTGCCATCTCCTTGACAATAAACTGGTTATTCAATCCCTCAAAGCCTTGAAAGTCCATCAGGTAGATTGGTAGTGGTCCAAAAAGTTCTGTAGCCCTGCTTGGCATGATGCCATCATTGTCATCATCATCAGTGGAAGCCTGGTTGAGGTCGGTTGTACTTGTAGAAGCATCCTTCATCAATGATTTCTCGTGTTGAGTGTAGTAGCCTAGGCAGCAGCCCACAACATCCTCTCCATCGCTGGGTGGCAACTCCCCCTCCTCCTCTTCCTCCTCCAAAAAGCGTAGAAGTCTCCTGGACATGATGTATGCTTCACTCAATGCTTCATGCAACTATGACCATCCTGATGCTTGTCGACCACCTTTATATCCTCCACTGCTATCTCCCTCTCTCTCTAGACCGATTGAACAAGACCAGTCATTGGCTGATACTCCTTAACCACTTCATGTATCAGCAGACAATAGGCATGTGTATTTCCTGGAATGTTCTCACTTGCTTCAAACTCAACTCTGATGTCAATGCTTCCCGTCTTGAGCGATTCATTTTGACGTGAACAGTCAATGGGAAACAGTAACATCTTACCATCCCGCACAGCTTGTTTCTCAAAAAGTGGGTTGCTTGCTCGAGCATCATCATGATTGTAGACTCCATTAAAAGCTGCATACATATTATACACTTGGTTATCATCACCATTGATGCTTTCATACGGATAGTACTTGTTGTTCAAGAACACTCGAACGTCTTTCATTTTGCACATGTCAAAGTATGAGCTATTCACAGTAGCTGCTCCTCTTCTTCCAGTCTGCAGTCCAATCACAATGTATCTTGGCTTCTCCAGCTGAGTAGTTGATTTGACAGTCCACGTATGTTTTGTGGTCTGTGGCAAAGATGGGTACTCGTACAGTTCCCAATGTCGGAATGGCATTGAGATGGGCGTGTTCTTTTGCACCAGTCTCAGCAGACGCATTTTTTCCTCATCAGACACCTCTACATAGGGCATCCTCCACACCAGTTTCTCAATTGTGACCTTGCCTGCTGCATTCAAACAGTCTAAAGTGTCAGCACTGCGTCTCAGCACCAGCTCCTGTTTCACATTCAGCATAATCTGTCTATAGTCCTCGGCAAATCCCAGCAGATATCTAAGTGGCACATTCATGATGGTTGTGTTGGTACCATCAGAATCAAATGTGCCAAACCCTGCCTTGGCATCATACCTGTAGCCAGCTCCATCCATCTTGTGTTGTTCTTCTCGTTCAAAGGTCATGGCATTCTTCATCAGGCTGGTGATTCCGGGGCTACGTATGCTGTCCACTACAACTCCATTGATCTCGTAGCGTATCTCAGAAAACAGGTGGCCAAAGAATCCAGAGACACAAGGTGAGCCTACCAAGGTTGTATTTAAGGCATTGGTCACCTTGTACTCCATGTGCAGATAGCTCTCTGATGGCAGTGTATAGATGTCCTGCTGCTGAATTGATATCCGAATCTCATCATTGGCACCAAAGCCTGTAGTATATGGTGCATGAGAATGATATTCATAGCCAATGATGCTATTGTCTGCTGAAGGACCATGTACTGTCACATCCAATACTCCCATTTTTCAGTGTTGTTGTCGTCTTCCTCCTCTTCTAACTTGATAACCTTTCTTCTGCAGATATTTGATGCTGCTTGATGTTAACTCCACAGAGTCCAATGGTTGAATGACATCTTTCACAAATAGCGCCCTATTAATAGACTCTTGTTCTACCCCCGTGGGGGACATTGCTGCTTCCACATCCAATCCATGATTCCACTTGCCAAATAATAGCACCATCACTTGGGTTGTTGTCGCAAATGTAAGGCAATGTTTATTGGCTCTTCTCTAAAGTTCACCAGACGTCCGTTCTCATCAACAATCTCCAACGTAATGTTACCAATCTGCTTGGTGTCCACTGGTAAATAGATGACATTCTGTACAGTCACATTCATTTTATACCCTGGATCAACATCTGGGTAAAACTCATAGATCACATGATCCTTGACTCCATTTGAGTAGGATCCACTCACAATGTTACACTTTATACGCAGCACATTGGGACGACTGATTTGCACTGTATTACTACCTCTAGTCTCAATGTTAGCATCCACAACTTGGTTGAATCCCAGCAGCTTTCCTATTGAATCAGGTTGTCTAAAGTCTATCTTGGCATCGCATAATACTAAACATTTCAAGGTAGAGGGGTCCACAGCCATCTGAAACTTGACTCCATGCTTCTTCATCCTTGCCTCAAGCAGGTTGGCAATTGTTTGAAATTCAAAACTACCTTCTGGCAATAATACTTTTTGCCAAACCATTACTGGGGCAGATCTGGTTTTCCTTTGAATACTTTGGTGGGCGGTATCACTAAACAAATGCTGAGCAAACACTTTACCTGTAACTTCCTCATGAGTCATTGCATAATCCTCCTCCTCCTCTGGCTTGACTACTGCCTTCTGGTCCACTTTTGGAGCCAGAAAATGTATTGCATTATTGTAACGATTCTCAACATTTGGTATAGAGTTGCAGCTTGTAAAGCTGATGAGTCCAACTTCCCATTCGCCATTGCTTGTATCAAGTGGCGGGAAAAATTCACTCTTCAATATTGAGGTTTTACCTCCAAAGCATAGCATCATGGTCTTGACTGCTCAGTGTACTATTACACAATGACTTGATAAGAGTATAGACTAGAACCTTTATACTATGTGGATGGGAGAAAGGAAAAGACAAGTGTTGTACATTGTTATTTATTTTCATCAAGCAAAAATTTTAAACATAAATGTCCGCATATATGAGAGTAGAGATCCTCTTGCTTCTGATCATAGTTGTACTCGATCCTTGTTGCTGGACTCGATCCTCTGTGCATGTAGTCGATAAACTCCTGTGGTGGTCTCAGGTTGCCAAAGCCATCAAAGTAGTGAACGATGCCATCCTTCTTCTTCACATAGCACACCCAATGTGTGCCAGCTCCATCACTTTGGTCCAGGTTGATGATGCCACACTCTTGATCCAGTGGTCCATTAGCTGGTAGAGCATCTCGCATGAATACTCCT
The DNA here is from genome assembly GCA_948455865.1 of Conomelus anceps. Lineage (NCBI taxonomy): Eukaryota > Metazoa > Arthropoda > Insecta > Hemiptera > Delphacidae > Conomelus > Conomelus anceps. The sequence goes on from OX418216.1 coordinate 100,316,973, forward strand.
CGAAATTTCTTCAGCTTGAGATGGCAGGCATACTTGTAGAGGTCGGCATCTGTTAGTGCTCGGTCAGGTAGAGCTACAATCATCTTCTGCCGCCACATTGACGGCGACGCACCCCGTTTCCCGTCTTCTGACGCCTCAGGTACAGGCCTTGACCCTTGGTTGCTGCTGCTTTTTTCCTCCTCTGTGCAGCTCTCCCCTTCCTTTGTTGTTTAGCTCCTCCTCCAAACTTTGCCTTGGCCTTCATGATGTTGGTTACTGCTAATGCTGCAGCTCTCTCTGCCAATCCAGCATCTGAAGATGTTGCCACACTCCAAGCTCGTTCAGCCAAATCTCTGTCTGCTGCTGCTCTGCTCCTTGTATCACTATTCCTTGAGTAGGCAATGTCGTGCTGCTTGCAGGCTTGGTCAAGTTTGTTGACACCTGGATCACCTCTTGCTAATCGTTTTTCAAGCTTTGTACCTGGTCCACAGTACTGGTAGCCAGGAAGATGAAGTTCTACGGGCAGTACGTCTATTGCTTTGTTGACTATTGTACCTGCTGCATTTGTGATTGCAGAAAGTACTCCTTTTCCTCGGTACCTCCGTTTTCCTCTGCATACAGCCATCTTATGTCGATCAGCAGCCTTGTCATCTCATTTTATACCCTTAGACGGCTTGGAGATTCCCATAAGCTTTAACATTTTATCCCTCAGTTGTTCTTTACTCAAATTGAGGTTTTCTCTTGACGTAGTTACATCCAACATGACAGTGAGACACTTTTCAACCACAGCCTTTGAATGCTCATCCAACCTTCTCTCCAAATACTGTTTGTTAACTCCATCTGTAGCTTGAATTGGTTCTTGCATATCTGTCAGTATTGAATTCTTAAGGCTTGTCATTACTTGCAATGTATCCGCATCTCTTCTCTTTGGTAAATGAAATGACATCATATCTCTACATGTAATCAGATTCACAGCATCATGATTGCTGCGTGGATTTGCCAAATTGATCATACGCCTATGGCGGGCATTGATGTTTCCCAAAGAATTCATGTTTACTCTTTCACTTGAGAGACTTACTGTCTCTTGTTGCAACGTTGTTGCCTTATATAGTGTGCAACTAGTATGCAGGTTTACCAACTATGTAACCACCTTCCTCCAGCTCTTCCAAGATTGAGTTGATTTCATTCTCATGTCCAGTGTTGCCAACTGCTTTAGACTGATCCAGCAGCTTCAGTCTGTCCACAAGTTCGTTGGGGTCATTGTAGTAGACATATTCAATCCTGTTGCCATCACTTGCCACCATATTGAAAGGTGCTACCAGTCCTCTTCCAGCAACTTTGGCTCCTTTTCCACTGACTGCTTCTCCTCTTATCAGATCCCTGATTGTCCTCTTGTACTTGATATTGTTATAGTTTGCAATTCTGCCATCTGGACTGTAGTTTTCTCTGTAGACATTGGTAAAGTCCAGAAGTAATTTATAGGCGTTCAAGTCGTCCCCTTCCAATTTTCCTTTGTCGGGCATTTTCATGAAAATCAACTCACAAAGGCCTGGTGTAGCTCTAAAAGTCTTTTCAATTCTACCATCTGCAGGATTAGACAGCACAATTTTGTTACCTTTAGGTCCAAAGGTAAGCATCTTACTGCCTAGATAGTACGAGTTGTTTATCACTTTTGGTCCAAATGCATCATCAGAGTTGTAGTCCTTGCGCACTGATCGCATAATGTACTCTCCCACTGGTTTTGAAGCCAGATCAGATTGGGCCAAGGCTTGTTGTGCCACATGACTGCTAGTATCAAGCAATTTCTCAACACTAAGGTTTTCCTCATCATCATCATCATTATCATCATCATCATCATCACTCATGTCCTGATGCTTCCACAATTGTCGTGCAACACTCGAAGTACTTGCAGCTGGACTTGCATCTTCACCTGTTCCATATGCTTCATAGATTGGTGACTCTTCTTCTCTAATATCTGGCAGTGGTTGCAGTCTATGCCTTATCCTTCCTGGATAGGGAGTGCTGCTGCTGGCTGGTGTTGTTGGTGGTGTAGGCAATATACGGGGTGCATCCAATAATGGTGTAGTCATTGGAACTGACTGTTGTTCTTGTTGTTGTTGAGCTGGTGGTTGAGAAGATTTGAGTGCTTCAACAATAGTGATAAGTGGATCACTGATTGGCTTGAAATGCTTCGCATTCTGCTCCTCTGTCAATTCCCTGCCCAGTGTCAGCTCTCTATGCTTCCGCTTGATGTTACGCTTCAGCTTGGCAATCTCCATGATGATTGGTGCAATCTCCTCCACAGTTTGCTTCTTCTTCTGATACATACTCTTCATCTATTTGTCCGTCTCACTCGCCATTCAGTGCTAGACTGAGCATAATCACTGTTGTGCTTCAACTAAAAATGTATCAAGTCCTTTCCTGTAGCGCCCTCTATTCTTGTCTGAGGACTGATCAATTACAAGGAATGCATGCATGGATGATGACCATATGTCATTGCACATTCTTCTGAATTCATCAAAGGTCATGTCAGATCCCACATGATCCCTGTACAAATGTTTCATATTCAGTTCATCTTGTTTAAACATGATAAGAAAATTGGCATTGTCACGTATCAACTGTTTCGGTATACGACTATAAGTCTGTGCCAGATAAAATGCATCAACATTACTGTGTCGACCAGTGGTAAAGTAACGTCTGATGGCTTCCTGTTGCTCGCAAATCACATCATCGAAAATTATTATCGAATTGGTGGGCAACTCATGTGGTGCAGGTATCTCTCCACAGCTGTCACACTCAGTGTAGCTCAGTTTAGGTCCAAGGTCTTCCATAATGGTGCGCAGTAGCTGATACTTTGGTTGAAATGCAGTTTTTGAGTAGAGATAGATATTTGAAAATGAGATTCCTTCACAATCGAAAAGCATGTTGAACAGTAAATTGGTTTTTCCACAGCCTGATGGTCCACATATAATGCAGCGCATATGGTTGGGGAACAAAGGTCCATGACGTTTCTTTGCATTCATTTCTGGGTCGGCCAGACCACAGCCTCTCACCACTTGATCAAAGTCAATTATATTGAACCTGTGACCCCTTTGCACAACCTGCTTCATCACACCAAATCTGCTCTATCAATCCAAGAGTCGTGACTGCGATCGTATCCTTTCCAGCGCACCAACAGTTTATTACCTTTCCTCTTCAGCACTCTGGCAATTTCAAAAACACTAGGTACTTTGGTTTTCACAATCTCTTCTGCATAGAATCCTCCTTGGACACGCTGTCCTCTGCAATCTTCCAACTCGTATGTTACAGGTACAGTAGGTCTCACACGTGTGACAGTGAACAGTTCATTTGTCCAATTGGGTAGGTAACCCTTGTCAAATGTCATTTTATACTTGCTTATGCGCACCTTATCACCTGGATTGATTTTTTGGTGAACACCTGGATAGAACCTGTTCTCAGATTTGTCCAACAAGCTCTGCTGATACTCATGACGTTGCTCACCTAGTCTGGAAAGCAGCAATGTCTCATGCTCTTTTGTAACATCAACCGGTCGCATACCTATTGTCCTATGGATTCTTCCATTATACTCTTTGACAAGTGAGGTTAGAATATCTGTCCAGCGATAGGTTCCACGCTCAGTGAATTTGATCCACATTAAATGTTTAAGTGTTCTGTTGAAACGTTCCACTATTGAGGCCTTCTTATCTGAATATGTTGAATAGTGATTGATGTCATAGTGTTTCACAAGCTGTTGAAACTTTGAATTGAACCACTCTTTACCATCATCAGTTTGCAAATGGTTCATTGGATTCTGCTCAAATATAGGATGCATTGCCTTGACAACTGCATCAGCCGACTTGTTCTTTATTGGAATAGCATAAGCATACTTGCTGAGACAATTGATAATTGTAATAATGTACCTGTAACCTTTGTTCTGACGTGCATATGGTATCATCTCAACAAGATCAGCCTGATAGAGATCATCTAGACCTTTCACAGTTACCATACGTGTTGGGAAATTCCGACGAGCTGACCTGTGCAACTCTCTTGCTATTGTAGCCTTCTCCATACTGATAAATATTAAATGTATACATAATATATATAGTAGATGTCTATTCACTAGGCATTGAAAATGGTGATAGAAATATCCAAGTCAGTGATTACGTAAGGTTGCGCAATTATACACAGACATGTTTTTTCCTGCATTGGAATTGCGCCAGAATGTCAAGGCCATTGATAACTCTAGAAGCAGGTCCTGAAAGGGTCACTTTTAGGGCGAGGGGGGTCACTTTTAGGGTGAGGGGGGTCACTTTTAGGGTGAGGGGGGTCCCTTTAGGGTGAGGGGGGTCACTTTTAGGGGGAGGGGGGTCACTTTTAGGGTGAGGGGGGTCACTTTTAGGGTGAGGGGGGGGTCACTTTTAGGGTGAGGGGGGTCACTTTTAGGGTGAGGGGGGTCACTTTTAGGGTGAGGGGGGGTCACTTTTAGGGTGAGGGGGGTCACTTTTAGGATGAGGGGGGTCACTTTTAGGGTGAGGGGGGCCACTTTTAGGGTGAGGGGGGTCACTTTTAGGGTGAGGGGGGTCACTTTTAGGGTGAGGGGGGGTCACTTTTAGGGTGAGGGGGGTCACTTTTAGGATGAGGGGGGTCACTTTTAGGGTGAGGGGGGGTCACTTTTAGGGTGAGGGGGGTCACTTTTAGGATGAGGGGGGTCACTTTTAGGGTGAGGGGGGCCACTTTTAGGGTGAGGGGGGCCACTTTTAGGGTGAGGGGGGTCACTTTTAGGGTGAGGGGGGCCACTTCCGGTTTGACTTCCGGTCTGCTACGTCACTTCCGGTCTGCTACGTCACTTCCGGTCCGGGGTCAAGGTCAAAGGTCAAAGGTCAGGGTCAAAGGTCAAAGGTCAGGGTCAAAGGTCAAGGGTCAAAGGTCAAAGGTCAGGGTCAAAGGTCAAAGGTCAGGGTCAAAGGTCAAAGGTCAGGGTCAAAGGTCAAGGTCAAGGTCAAAGGTCAAGGATGCGCCAAAGTTCCCCTTTTGTAACTACTCGCTTGTAGCGTGAACACACGTTTGTAGATTAGATCAGGCGTGTATTTTGAGTGGAAATCATACAAAATTCGCCGGCTTTAAATCGAGCTATAATGTTATGGTAGTGTTCGCGATGTTCCATTGTGTCATACTCCTTTCCACAGCATGTTAGGGAGGTTCGTCATTATGGACTTGAGTAGAAATTCTTATTAATTGACAAAGGTTTTTAATGCTAAAAATGGTGAGATTAAGTCTGTTAAACAATGACATTTATTCAAATAACCTCGGATAACTTGATGTCTCAGGCTTATCTAAAATATGGAAATATTAAAGCATTAAGTCCAGTTTATTCCTAACCGGCCGATAATTGGTAGGTTTACCGTAATTATTCTGTTGATCTTCTGTGTCAAGTTGATTCTTGAATTGAAGGATTAATATTTCTTAATTTGCAGGCTTCTGTTTCCAACATGGTCGTGGCTTACTAAGTGAAATTATGCGGCTGTCAGATGAAGAGCAAAAGTGGATTGTTTCTGTTGGAATTGAATTGAATTACATGAATGCTACCGCCGTCATTGCTGAATACTAATACGGCTGCTGCTACAAATAACTGTGAGTACACTTTTGTTATTTGTACCCTGTAGTTCGGAATCCACCTAAAACTGTAGGCGCAGCTGGCCCTCTCTTCCACAGGCTCGATACATCACTCAGCTATAGTGTTTAGGTCTAGGAAGTTTATTGAGTTGTTTTGCTCATATTCAGCTGTGTATTGAATGTTCTTATGTATTTTGTTTATGTATGATCGAAGTTGTTCACATTGTCTTTTGTTTCCTCTGTATAGCAATAGAACATCATCTACGTATCTGTGCCAGTATATTTTTAAACAAAACATTCTCAATGAACAACTAAATTTTAAATCTCACAAACTTTTTGACCACATTTTACAAAAACTACAACACTTCTAACCAAAAAACTGACATGATGATCTAGGAGCCTCTGAAGATGGATCTCATAGATTCGAAAGTACTCGGCCAGATTAAGTGAGTTATTATACTTATTCTTAACAAATATTTGACTGCAAGTCGTTAAATTTCACATGAAAAGTTACTATTAACAACGCAGTTCGTCCTGGACACACTTTTACTGACATCAGTACCAACCTACACATTCTACACATAGAATCTAAAGGACACGAACTCAACACCTTGGAACAATTTGAAATATACAAACACACCACACACAATAAACAAAACATTCTCAATGAACAACTAAATTTTAAATCTCACAAACTTTTTGACCACATTTTACAAAAACCACAACACTTCTAACCAAAAAACTGACATGATGATCTAGGAGCCTCTGAAGATGGATCTCATAGATTCGAAAGTACTCGGCCAGATTAAGTGAGTTATTATACTTATTCTTAACAAATATTTGACTGCAAGTCGTTAAATTTCACATGAAAAGTTAATATTACCAACGCAGTTCGTCATGGAACAAGAAATCCAGGAGTTTATTATTCTATATAATAAAAGAGAGTGTGATTTTGTGTGTCGTTTATTTGTTAGCAAAATGCAAGCTTAGTTTTTGTGTCACATTTCAAAGAAACGGTAATGATTTCAAGTAGGTCACGTATCTGGATGAGTGAAATTTAAAAAAAACACATAAATTAATAATCCGAGCCCCGTATTCTCAATTTACCCATTTCATGGGCGTCGCTATATTAGCCGTATTCGTCAAATAACGAAATAGGCCGCCATTTTCAAACGGTTCATTGTTATAGGCTAGTAGTAGTAATTGCTAGGCTTGTAGATATATTGAATTACAAAGATGCATGCCAAATTTAAAAATAATTGAGTGAGTTATCAAGGTTTTAGAGGATGTGGGAGAATACTCTTTGAATCAGCCGTCATTTTGAAATGAAGTGTGGTTGTGAAATGAAAAGTATGGTGCAGCCTCTTGTATATTTTAGCTATTAACACTTTGAACATATCGTTTGAATTTGAAAAGAAGTTGAGTTCTATTGAAGGAATATCCTATCTCTGAACTCTGTAAAATTATAGATTTGTTATGTAGACATCGAATTAGTCAATAAAACTTAACTTTATACAAGTTAAAAATATCAATTTCAATTCCTTTTTATGTATAACTAATTTATTTGGGGTTTTCAGCCCACTGGAGGAGGAAGATGAAAGCCAGGTTCCACAAGATTTAAATTGAAGATTCAAAAACCGATGTGGTTACACATTTATTCTTACACGTTTCTTCATGTTACAAAATTCCTATAATAAATTTTAAGAATTTATAACCTGTGTTTGTCTGTGAGTCGACCACCTATCACGCTGTATTTACTGTTAACAATGACACTGTATTTTCAAACTCTGTTAATGAATGAAGTTGAAATTACTTTCAAGAGCACTGATCAACTTTAAGTTATAAAAATTACCAGATTATATATAGGCCTATTTTAGTGTAACTCTAAGTTCTAAAATATTTGTTGTATAGTAATATAAAAATGGAATTTGTGTTTATTGCGTAACTCAATGCTATTAAACAACTGAAACAATGTTAAAAAAACCGTCATAAATGTTGCCAGGCTGATTATAAAAAGTGGAGTGAACGAGTTTTTTTGGATGGGTTGTATAAAACATGATACTTTATTGTGTTGTACACACACACCCCCACCCAGAAACAATCTTGTTCACTCCACTTTCTCTACTCAATGTAATGGGTCACCAGTTTCTACACAACCACATTTATAAACTAAGGGCCGGTTGCTGAGTTCGTTTTATCTCTTGCATAGGCCAAAAACGTTTTTGGCTTAGCGCAAGAGATAAACCAGAACTCAGCAACCAGCCCTAAGTAAATTTCTTGTCAACTCCTTTTGAAATAAGTTTTAACATCAGTCTAAAACTGATTGTAAAACTGATGCACAAACTGCTGATGACTTGTTAAAATAAGTTTTAACATTAGTCCACAACTGATTGTAAAACTGTGTAAAACTGTTTTAAAAACTCATGGTGACTATTTTTAAAATAAGTTTTAACATCAGTCCACAACTGATAGTAAAACTGTGTAAAACTGTTTGAAAAACTCATGGTGACTCTTTTTAAAATGAGATTTGACACAAGTGTACAACTGATTGTACAACTGTGTAAAATTACTTTTAAAACCATTTTAAAACTAGTTTTATTACGGAAGTGTTAACACTATAATAAGTTTAAAATCAGTTTAAAACTGATATTAAACAGTTTCAAAACTTGTTTTAGCTTATTGCCTTGCTGCTTGGGCAAGGCTCATGAACATCGATTAAAAAATTATTGATTGTTTCGTACATTGATACGTATCAAACTTTTTGGCGGTTGTTCGTTGTTCTCTCTGACTCTGTTAGGCACGCCGCACGTGAAGTTTTTGGTGGTTGTTTGTTGTTCTCTTTGTCTAGTGAAAATTTATATCCTTGAAATTATATCATTTTCATACAAATAAAACACAATTTGGAAACAATTCCAAGGATTACAAAAACAGGTTAGTACAACTTTGAATTTAATTTATTGAGTGTTCAGGTTAACCACTTTATCTTTCTTAAAGAAATTACGTACATTAATCAGAAATTTGAGATAAAATTTTATGTATATACTACATAAATCATACATATGTATGGACCTCAAATTTACGTATCATTTATAAAGAAACTACGTACATTAATCAGAAATTTGAGATCAAATTTTATGTATATACTACATAAATCATACATATGTATAGACCTAGATTTTACGTATCATTTACATAAAAAGAGGTGACATTTGTATGTAAAATGTATGTAAAATTTATGCTTCATGTATGTGAAATTTATGATTCATTCACATAAGACTTTTGTATAATATACGTAAATTATATGTGAATGTGCTGGCTGGGTAGTGCAAACCACCAACAATAGAACCAAACCTGGAGTTATTCCCAGAAAACAAAACTTCAAGATGCATCAACTTATAGATCCTGGATTTGAATAATTGTCACCATCCAGTCAGGTCAGCACTAGATTAGCTGCCATGGGATTCGTACACCATGCTACCTGCAACGGTGGGATTTGCCACACAAATCCCCTAGGGCACTGGACAGTCGTGATTTGCCGCAACAAGATGCCGCACATATACTGCCAGTTAAAAAGAGGTGCACTCAACTCTCAACATTGAGCACCAACACCAATATTCGACATTATTTGGATCTACAAAGTAGACCAATAAACCCAGCCTTAACTTTGAAATATGTCACCTTCTAGATCTTGGATTGAAGTAATTGTCACCATCTGTTATCGTCATTGTCAGGGAGCCCAGCAGTGAGATCAACCCGGCACATCGTCATGGACCAACAGCATTGAGACTCTTCTCTGCGCACCAGCTAACCCCGGAGTATCTTCACCTGATGATCATCATCATCTACTGCCTCACCACAACACGAAACACGGTTACAATTTGTAAATTTGTATTATGTTTATGTCAAATTTAATGTTATTATGTCATGCTGCTTATGCACCAGCATTGAGCTAAATGCTCAACCTAGTATCCAAAAAAGGATACAATTTATAAGTTCTTCATGCAATTTCATTGTTAAATTCGCATCATGCATTTCATGCATCAGCAACCCAAAGGATCACAATTTGTAGATTTTTATGCTATTTATTATCTATATTAGGTTTATATTAATTTATTGGCATTTTCTTAGCACGCTTTTCATGCATTAGCATTGAGTTGAATACTCCATTAGCATCCAAAGGATTGCAATTTGTAAATTCTATTTCAACTATATTTTATTATTATAATTATTTCATTAAATTTAGCATATGTTTAAAAAAAAAAAAAAAAAAGAGAAAAAAATATTCAAATATTAAATACTAATTAACTTAACCCAAAGAAACTTGAGAACATATATAACTCTAAAAAATAAGAAAATAGAAAATTATAATAGTCTGTGATAATTTAAAAAGATAGTGCATAGCATGATTATTTATTGTTATTATTGTGTTTATTGTCATTTATGTATTGTTATCTCCTTTTAGAAAAATCTCTATTTACTACCTGTTATATTATTTGAGATTTTATTAACTATATTATATCATTATATATTTCTTGGAGAAGGAGATTATTATTAAGCATGCAAATTAAATATATTATTATAAGTGCACTAGCGTAATCTATGTAAAACTAAATGTAAGATGTAAAAAGAAAAATGGAAATTGACTAGAAAGGCAAAGATGGAATGAAGCAACAAAGAGCAAACTTAAATAAGGAGATGATAAGGGAATGATACCAAAGATAGAAATAAAACAACAAGAGAGCAAACTTTAATAAGGAAAGGATAAGGGAAGGAAACCAAAGCAAGAATAAGCAACCAAAGAATAAGAACAATGAAATTTATTGAAGCAGTGCAAGCAAACAAAAATAAGAATGAACATGCCAAAGATTGTGTACACCATGCCCACACACCTGAAACAAAGGAAAATAAAATTAAAGAAGAATGATAAAAATGATATAGAACGAGGAAGAATTGAACGAAATTATGAAAGAAACTGAATTGGGAAGAAATTATTAATCAAAGAGCAAATTTTGAATGAAAGTCAACAAACAACACATGCATGTAGTTGGTGCATTGTTATCCATATCATTGCTAGTCGCTTCTAGGATCTGTACTGGACTGTGGGGGCTTGCATGTCTACCCAGCCACTACCGTAGGGACTTTTAGAGATTTTTGTATAGTATCCAAATGGGGCTATAGTTGTATTAGCAGATGTAAATTCCTGTTAGTGCACTTTTTCTCTATTTTTTAATGTCGATTGGACAAGAGATCCACGACTGTTATTTATTTAGGGGTTTAAGCCGCAAAAGGCAAACCCATTGCGAAATCGCATTGTTAGGATATCCTGAAGCTAGACTGTGATGTTATTGTGATATAGATGTTATTGTTATATGTTGAATTGTATGTTAAGGCTAAATCGTTTAAAGTTACCAATTGTTCTGAAATGCACCTTTGACGGTGAAAATTAGAAAGCCTTTGGGGCAAATTCTTCCTAATTTGGGGGCTTTATGTCACGGTGCAAAATTCACCAGCCCACTTTGCCAATAATCACCTCAAAAATAACAAGGTATAAATTTATAAAAATAATACTCACTCAAAATCATCAATCATATTATCTTATTTTACTTAGTTGCACAATCATTTGCCAAATTCGTTATAAAACAGCATCCTACAATGGGCTGAAATAAGAAAAGTTGTTTACGTTACTCGAAAGGTTAGCTTGTTAATTATCTTGATAAAACCGGCTTATCAAACAGCTGTTACCGGTTAATAATGTCACTTTCCTTTTTGCTAAAATATTCGTATTGTTATTTATTTCTTGTATTTATGTTATTCGATCGACTTGGTAAATCTGCTTATACTCATCCTGCTAATTATTAATTTCTTTAATTTAATTATTATTTCCTTCAATTTTCATTTTATTAATTTTCTTGCATATGGTACACCGTATTTGAAATCGGGTGTAGGCTCCTCATTGGAGGAAATTAAATTCTTGCACTGCGATTGGCGGATTTACCGCATGACGCAGCCCTTCTTCAGGTACTGTAACCAGAGCTTGAAGAAGGAGAGACCCATTTTGGCAAGCTGAGGAGGAGGTTCGTTTTTTATACCTCTCCTACTAAAAGTTTTTTAAAAGTTTAAAGTTACCATTCTAGTCAGTTTTAATGTTACATGTGTTTGTTCCCATATCGTTTCAAAAGTACTAATATCCAGATTGTCAATAACGAACTGTTACCTCACAACAGATTAAAAACTCGCGATCCAGACATGCTGACCGAGGCCCAAGATGTCCAAGGAGGAAGCGACGCCAATTCCGATTGAGTGCCAATAAAAATTTATCTCTTCGAGTGCGCGAGAATTGGGCCCAATCAAATAAAAGAAAGTTTGGTATGTGAAATTTTTACTATTCAGTTGAGGATATTTAATTAATTGACATATCACTTGTACATGCGATTGAAACGAGCTCTCGTAATTGTTTCGCCCTTAGGACAAAAACCTAATTGCTCTAAAATAATTCAATTTCAAATTTCATTTTTTATAAAAAGCTCAATTATTATTCATACACATTTTTTGTTCAACAAGTAATTTCCGATTTTGTGCAAATATTTCATTCAAATTTTAAAATAAATCACATAGTAATTTCAACTAAAGTTCATATTTTATTTTCCTACTCGACTCTGGTTGTTTAATAATTTAATTCAGATATCCAACAGCCGGCTCCGCCGAGTTGAGTTGGTCATTTATCAACCATCGCATGCCCTTGATAGAGGACATGCGTGTTGGTGCAACATTTACTCATGTTTTGGATTGTATGTGACTGGACGTATTTGTGGCTTTTTCACCTCATAGGCGTGAGTTGTTGGGAGAGTGTAATAAGGAAGAGTTACACATTTTATATACGGCTCTCGTTCGTGAGGGGAAATTAGCTTGGAGTATAATAAGTTATCCATTTATCTCTCTTTGCTGGGTTGGATCGTGTGGACGACGTTTGTGGACATTCTACATTTTCTCCCACGATTCCGTCTAGTGAAGATAAATATAAAACAGTATGGTTGTAGATTGAGATGGTGCTCCGAACATCAAGATTTTTATAAGAAATTACTCCCGACTGCAGCATCCGGCAATTTACATCAACATAGTAATTTCAAATATTTTTTGAAGGAGCACCCTACGAGCTATAGCTCATCTAAAGGGCACTATCTCGATATACATCCTACATAATTGGGCTCGCCCAAATAGGGGTAAAATTGGGGGTTACAATGCTTACATATTTTAATTTTAAATTAATTCAAAAGCAGTGCATTGAGCTAGAAAATACTGTAGAAAACGCCCTGACCTGAAAAAATCAGTGAAATAGGTTTATTGATGTGACTCAGCTATTTTTTTTTTTTCAATATTGACGATGTGATAATGTCGATTTGTATTCGGTTACCAGTTCTCTACATGTTTATAATAATTTTTGTGTCGTATTTGTCAGCTACTCACATTGTCCAGCTGTTCTGTACCCGTACACCATTACAGTGGTTATGTCAAGTTTCAACTGTCAGCCAATGACAGACATCCAACATAATGTGAAAACATAAATAGAAAGATTATTAAAATATGTCTTATACCTTCCAGAAACAAATACTTCATAGTGTAATTATTTTCCTAATAAATCTCTATTGCTTATGAAACAATAGTACCATAGCCGACAGGAGATGCAGTCCAACATTTTTCTAGGGTGGTGTAAAGTAGGTGTAGAAGGAAACAATAGTTGTTTTGCTTGAAAAAGTGTCCCAGGAAAAAAGAATTTGGCCAAAAGATAAGTTTAAAAAGAAGATAAAGGGATTTTTTCAAAATAACTTTTCTCGAGTGTGAAATCTAATCAGCTCCCAGGATTCATATTATCCAGTCATATAGAAAAATGCTATTTTTATTTTATTGATAGTTGCTAACTTCAATTAATGGTCAGCGCCTATTAACGTTACCTATTTTTTGTATTTTCTAAAATTTCAATGATAATTGTACGACGTGGTCCACTTAATTTAGAATATAATTAATTATATTTGTCGACCAATAGCGACAATTCAATTCTAGTTAAGTTTATATTATGAACTTTTCAATGTGATACTCCCACTTGTTTATGTGAGATACAAACATTAGAATATGGGTTAGATTTAAATTTTTTGCAACATTAATTATTATATTTACCCTCAGACTGTATACATTAGTTTAAATTTTCTTTGGTAGTATTTGCCGTTGTAGAGGTATTTTATAATTAATTATTAATGAGGTCATATTAACAGCATTATACTATATTATTACATGTAATAGGTGAGTTGAATTATTTTGGTTGAACGTATATTTTACGATCTACAAATTTAAAAAAAAATCTAAAGTTGGTTTTATTTCTATTGAAAATACCATGAAATTCACAATTTTAAGCCTCATTTTCATCACCTCAACCCGGGGTTTGGCAGTTTCCGTTTGGTAGTATTGAACATTGCAGAGACATTCTACAATGAATCAGGTCGTATTAACAGTTTAGTATTTAATATTATATTATTACAGGTAATAGGTGAGCAATAATCTAATTTGTTTATTTAAAACTAATTTGGTTTAGAGTGTTTCAAAAAACCAAATAATGTTGATTTCATTTCAATTGAAAATACCATCAAATTTACTACCTATTTTAATCAAATTCACAATTTTAAAACTCATTTTCATGTACACCCCAGCTGGGACACCTCCCCTATTGCAGTGGTTGCTCCTCAGGTGTTCCCACTCCCCCAAATCTGCTGCTGGATCGGCCCCAGTGTAATGAATATGATGAGAAAGCATCCAGTTGCATCTTGAATGCAACTTGAGTAGCGATACTCGAGTAAAATCAAACTCGTGGCCATACTAGTGATTAGTATTATATAGCGCGTTCTGTGACATCATTGTTTGCACACGATCAGTACACAGATGCTGTGACACGGCACAGGGGGACAGTGCAGTGTGCAGGTGACGTCACTTGAACGCTAATGCTCCGTGCTACAATTGTCTATAGTGCATTCTGCATTGTGAAATGCTAATAAAGGCATAGGCACTGCTGGCTAAGACAGGTTGGTTGAAGATGCGGCTCAACAAGCAAACAGTGTCGTAGCCAGAATTAGATTTCGGGGAGGGGGGGGGGGGGTTGCTCACCATGGGGGGTCTGGGGTATAGGAGGGTCCGGATTTTTTTTAAATTTAGTGGTGTAAAAAGGTAATCTAGACAACTTGTTCAACTTGTTGGGCTCTAAAGTTCAAAAGAAATTTTTGAAAAATTACTACCCAAGAACCTAGGTGGCCAGGTTTGATATACTAAAATATTGTGACTATTTTGAGTCAATACCCTTGAATTGGAACTAATCACACTCTTAACTTATATACTGAATCTCAAAATTAATATAATGATAATAAAAATACAACTCAAATATAGATGAAGAAAGCATACCTTTTTATAATATACCTTTTTATAAGTTTCATATAATTTATGTCATTAGCCTAAAACGCACCCGAACCAAAGTTCATGAAATCGGAATTTTTTTATCATAGCACACTGATTTTACACGCTTGCATAGAACTTGCATTTATTTGTGTTTTCATTTATAAAATCCCGATTTCATAAACTTTGGGTGCATTTAGGTTAGTGGGTTATACTGAATTTTAACTTCAAAACTAAATTTTCTACAAGATGAGTTTATTCAAAAAGGTGATTTATCAATAATTAACAAAGTTAATCCACTTCAAACTTGAAAAATTGCGTTTTATTTAATGTAATATTTCAATAATTATGGTTGTCACAATGTCTAACATATTTTATTAGATTTAAATCGAAATTATCCATTTGAACACTTAAATAAAGATTATACACTAAAATCCCGATTTCATGAACTTTGGGTGCGTTTAGGCTAGTGGGTTATACTGAATCCTGACTTCAAAACTAAATCTTCTACAAGATGAATTTATTCAAAAAGGTGATTTATCAATAATTAACAAAGTTAATACACTTCAAACTTGAAAAATTGTGTTTTATTTAATGTAATATTTCAATAATTATGATAGTCACAGTCTTCAAACATGTTTTATTCGATTTCGTAGCTCATTTTAAATCAAAATTATCCATTTGAGCACCTAAAAAGTTTCTATATGAGTAAATTTTGAGGAAATATTTGAAGAATGGATTAATCTGACTATAACTGTAGCTATATTCTATTAAACAAACAGGGTTTCTGTATTCTGTTCGTTATAATGCTGCAAAACAGATAGAACCCTTCGGCTTTAATAAGTCCTTATCTATTAGTTATTTGAGAATTTTTTATTTCTGAAATTTCGGGGGCCCTGGCTACGCCACTGCAAGCAAAGTTAGGAATTGTTTGGAAAGGCAAATCAAATACATTTTTCTCTAATTTATTGACATTCCTTAATAAACATGTTGTCTCATGTCTATTATTCATTATTTTTCTTGTTGCTGGATCTTGATTGATTTATTGGCTTCCAATACTTTTTGCGTTTATAACGAATTTGTATTTGGTTACCTATTTTCTACCTGGTTATCGGTGTTGTTTCGTATTGGATTGTTATTTTATTGATCCATCTATTACTACTAATGGTTGTAGTCTCAAGCATCAGCCAATGACTGGCCTCCGATGCTCGGCGTATCAGAGGCTCCATTCTATAGGACAATAATTAACTGAATTAACTAAATATTTTCTTTCCTGTCTTTATTGTCCATGTAGTGAAAATACGAGAAATTATGCTGTTTTGCAATGTGTACAAAAAATGTTGAATTTTATTTTCCTTTCTTTCTTTCTGTATATTTATTTATTGGATATTAACTAAAAATTCTGAAATTGAGTAGACAAATTAAGTTGAATAATTAGATTTGCTAGATGGCATTACTGCTTTTTTTCATTGGACGTTTCTCTCAATTCTCGAACAAATCTATTCGTTGGAAAGGAGATACTGAATCAACATGACGATTCGTTCCTTCTGTGATTTTCTAATTGTTGGAAACGGATAATATTTTTGCTATGGATATTTTAAATTGTATATCAATAATTCTGCACCATTATAACCCAGTTGGTTGAGTTTTCAAGTCTTCTGAATTCTTGCTAAAGTACTAGTTCTAAACTTGGATTGTCTTGCCTAAATTTCTCTTTCGTTCTTGAAAAATAATTTATATAATTGAGAATATAGTACGCTATCAACGTTACATTTTCAATCTTTCATACTCATACTCGTACATACTTAATCTTAACTGATGATTCTTCTATTCTTTCCTTCTCTGAATTTGTGATCAGTTTTTTACAACTCTAGTCTAACCTGAAGTTTGGTTAGGTTACCATTTTATCAGCTTACTTTACTGGTTTCCTTTTATTCTTATTGTACCTACCCACCTACCGTATTTCTTATTACTCTTGTTACTTTATTTCTCACTAATTTACTTTTTATTAATTCTGTAGATTTAGTAGATTTAGTTCCTATCCTGACCCAATCATTCATGCAATCTCCTGCTTGTTGATGTATTCTGGAGTTCATTTATTCAGGTTAACTAAATTGTTCAATAGCTAAGGTATTATAATTTGGTCTTGGTCTACAAACAGGTTTTTGATTTAGATTATAAAATAACAAATATTTTCACAAGCTGAAATACCTGGAGAAAGGAAAGGAAGCCAATCTATTATTATGAAATAATACGACCTACTGGTTTCTGGTGAGACCTTACCATTTTCTACGTATATAATCTTCTTCGTTATTTGGAAAACTATCTTGTAAACACGTCGGTAATCTTCTAATTCTCGCCCACCGCATATACTTGCTCACTACGAAAATTCGCTCGTTACTTTGAAATGGCCCTATTCATCGATATATCTATTTTTAGTAAATCAATGACTTAATAATCACAAATTAATGTAATTGAAACATCACAATTTATTATCTTATTAATTTTTCATATCTTGTTGTTCTCAAAACTCCTAAATAATTTAACGGTGGCTCATTATCTCTGCTTTTTTTAAATTAATCCGATCTCAATCTAACCTTACCATATAGCTTAATTATTTTTCATTTTTCTTCTGAATATCAGCCATAATTTACGACTGATATTCAGTGGCCCTCTTGGACTCTGTACCTTCCAAAAACTTATGTTAATTCTGTAGTTTTCTTTCCTGTCATTGGGGTAATATTGCTTTTCGATGTTTTAAATCAATTGTCTTCGTGGGATGCGACATAATTTTAGGGTTACAAGTATTGTTTGATTAGGATCGAGAATGGCTTGACAGCCGACAGTGAAGTTTTTCTAGTTTTCAAGATAAAACTATTCTAGTTTTAAAACTAGTTTTCAAGATATATTTGAGTTTCAAATTTGGCCACCACTCCAAAATCTGTTGCCCTGTATGTGTGCGCGGAAAGCCCTCGGGGCTACTATGCTTCTTGTAGGCCTATCGATGCCTCTTGATTGCATAATATTATAATAGCTAGCTAATTACCCGATTCGATTGAATCGGAATGAAATGTAACCTATAATCTAAATTTAATCTATTTCATTTATTTTTCTTAAAAAAATTGAAAATAGCCTACATATAAAACACTAATTAGATTCATCATCATGTTTCATTGATACACATAATTCATTTTGTTTGCTATATCGAGTGCTAGAGTTTTCGGTATAGGGGCTGTTTATTGATTACATTGTTATAGTATTATTGAGGACTCAACCGGGTCTTATTGAAATCGTGTCGTTGGCCCGTCCGTCTGTGCCCGAACGCTTGAAAGGAAGATTCTGGACTCTTGACACTTGTTATATAGCTTCCTCATAGTTCAAGTAAGATCGCTATCGATTATGGAGTTTGAGGGTTGAATATGAAAGAAAGAAAGAAAGAAAAGAAATTTATTTTTTCAAATCACAAAATAATTTCAAACTTTTATGAAAAAAAAAAAATTATCGCTACCCCTGAAAAGCATGTGCGGGATTGATCCTTTTAATCAACATAAATATAATCAGAACAAATAGCATGAATACAGTATAAAATAAATAAATTGATATTCTTTACAAAAAGGCTGTGTGGAGCTGCACTAGCTGCAGAGCTGTTATAATTTCAAATTACAGACATAATCTGAGAGCAGTTAACCGTCATTCAAAATATTCCGTAATTGATGTAGTCTTCTATAAATTCCAAGTACTGTAATTAATATAATATTATCAGACTAATATAATATAATATCATGTCTCACAATGAGACACTGTAGATAGTTCAATAAACTAATATCAATTTTATTTATAAGAAAGACTCTCTCTACCTTCTAAGACTCCTACAGCTTCTTATCTTGTTATGGAAACATGGCGAACCTACGCTATTTTAGGTGAACTCCAAACTACTGGGAGAAAGCAGATGATATTAATGCACTCCATGTTCCAAGTTTTGCTTTACAAAATCAGTTAGAAAGAATACCATGAGTTTAATTAAACTCATATCGTTAGAAACGTTTTCTGAAGAACTATATTCACCGTTATTAACATATTCTACTCGTACACTCACATATTGCCATCCTCATCTTCTTCTTCTTTTTCTTCTCATTCTATTCCTCCTGTTTCTTTTATTATTTCACTCTTTCCTCTTCTTTCGTAAGTTACGCCATGGAAAAATTTATAACTTCCAGAACATTTCACGAAAAGGAGTGACACTTCTTTGATACGGAACACACTGCTTATTGGAAAGTTATAAACCGAGGCGGTGAGAAGATGAAACTGGTGAACTTAATAAACAAAGCACGCAATACCGAACGAGAGAGGAAAGGAGAGAGTGTGTGAGTGAGAGAGAAATGAGAAAACAGACTTTTATATCAACACGTGTAAGGAGTCTCAAACAATTGCCATTCCAGCATCTTTCAACAATTCTGGAGACTGAAGCACTTGAGTGTGAAGATAAATCCTTTCATACCTCTTCAATCCCTTCCATCATCTCTCTTTCACCCATTCCACCCATTCTTCGCCGTACTTCGTCTAATCCTTCCCCCACTCTACCCTCCGAAGAACACTTAAATTTGTGATTTACAACGAGTAGAGGGCGCACATTGCATGCAGCCCAGCAGCCAGTCGGATTCATTCCACCTCTTTCAAACACAAACATACTTCCGATGAAATAAGAGTGATGCTCGAAAGTTTCAAACAAAAAATAGATTTCTTCAACCAAACGTAAACTTTTGTGTAATCCTTGTTGACAGTGCCGTGTCTACTCCATCTCCGAACACCCAACTCAAACAATACCGTCGAGAAAAGTGTAAAAGATAAGGAAAAGAGAAAGAACTAGGAGAAGAAAAAAAGAAAAAGGAATAGGTGAGACAAGAACGGGGAAGAAGAAAGATGAAAAAACAGAAGTTCAAGAAGAAGAGGATTGAGAAAAGTATCAATAAAATAAACGAAGAGAAAAAATTCCCAACAATATCGAGATTTAGAATCAAATTTTATTCGAATTACAACTTCGCTTTTATTGGCTATTTTCATACCATAAATAATATTTTGAGTAGCAGGAGTCGGCTGCAGATTTTAAGGGGGGGGGGGGTACTAAATGTACCTGACGAGGAAATGTACCTGGCCACCCCTCATTAGTGTGAGGGGTGGCCAGGTGAGGGTGTCGAAAATGAAGCTCAAAATTGTAATTTTGAGAGTATTTTCAATAGAAATAAAACAAATTTAATTGCTCACCTATTATCTATCACCTGCAATAATATATGCTCTAATAATAATATTATGTAATATAGAATATTATGCTCTTAATATGACCTCATTAATAATTATGAAATACCTCTACAACGTCAAATACTACCAAAGAGACATTTAAACTAATGGATATACAGTCTTAGGGTGAATACAGTATTTAATGTAGCAAAAAATGTAATTTTATCCCCTATTTTAATGTTTGTATCTCACATAAACATTAGATTCTCTTACAGTGAGAATATCACATTAAAATGTTCATAATAATACTTAACTAGAATAAAATTTTTGCTATTTTTTTTTTGGATGAAGCCCACATAGGTCTGAGACCTGTGCGTGGGTAATCAGTTGGATGATGGTGATTGATGAGTTGGACCTACAGTTTTAGGTGGGTTCCGAACCACCAGGAAGTGATTTTACAGCAGAGAACAGTCTTTTTTGCTGGCCAATCTAATCGGTCACCGTTACAAACAGGACCCAGGAGAACGCAGCTTATCTCTATCTGATTGAACAGATACCTGCTACAGCTCACGGCTATCACTCCCCTAAAACCCTATTTATCAATAAATCACATAATTTCTATTCTGAAATTGAATGACCACGTCGTACAATATTACAGAAATTTTGAAAAAAATAGGTAAACATAGACCAACAATTAAATATAGCAGCTATCAATGCAATAAAAAGATTATATTGCATATGACTTCATTGTGTGAATCCTATATTGTGAGTACTTTTTGAAAATGAACTTTCTATTATTCAGGTATAAAAATTTGCTGACTAAAAAAAGCTTACTAGATTCAACACTGAAGAAGAATTATTTAGAAAAAATATACCTTCATCTTCTTTTTAAACTTATCTTTGGGCAGAAATCTTATTTCCAGGGACAATTTATTAAAAAAAAAACAACTATTGTTCCCTTTTAGCCCTACTTTACATTTACCCAGGCACCATGATCACCCTAGACCCTAGATCCTTAGTCCAAAAATGTTGTACAGACTGTGTACTGTCTGCTATGGAACTATTGTTTCATAAACAACAGAGATTTATTAGAAAAATAATTCCACTATGAGGTATTTGCTTCTAGAAGGTATAAAGAATAATTTGAACAAATTTTAATAACCTTTTAATTTCTTAGTTATGTTTCACTACAATGAATCGTTGCATCATACAATGTAATGGAGTAAATATAGTGGGAGGGGGATGATCAAAGATGTTGAGGGAGGGTGAGACTCTCGGTACAATAATTACAATAGTAATTTGGAGTAGTAGGCTTACACAGCAGGGGGTGAAGTTGGAGTCCTTTTAAATGAAGGCATTGCGTATGGCTTTATTTTATTATTGAATGTCAATTATTTCAAAACCGGGGTTCGGGGGTACCCTCCAGAAAATTTTTGAAAATGACCTTTCTGAAGCGACATTTCAAGTGATTAGAAGCATGAATTCTTCTAATTCAACATTTTAACCCACGTTACGTGTCAGAGTAAATTTTATTGTCAATGGAAGATCCAGTCATTCATTGGGGTTTACTAGAGAGTTTTACCCTGCTATATTCGATCCCTAACCACTTTTCATTGGGGTACCGCGCAGTACCGTAGGCTACTTAAAAATTTCTTTCAAAAAGACGTTCGGGGGAAACTTTTTGAAATAATAATACCTCCAAAACCACATTTTTAGCGATTACAGACATCTTCTTTGACTGCCAAAAATTTATTCACAATAACTGCTAAAATTTCAAAATTACATTAGTCTCTGGGTGTCTGGGGGGGATTTACCCCCCCTGATTCTCCATAGTTACGCATCTGAAACAATTTCTGAATGAAAAATAAAATTTACAAGAACATTACATACATTCATAATTGAAAAATTATTCTGTATCCATCTGAAATCTCTCAAAAAATGTTTGAGGATCTATGATCTAGGCTCCAAAATGACTAGGGTGATATCTGAGAGAATGTAAAGTAGGGCTAATGACATGAGTCTGTTTTTTTGCCATAAGCTGCAGAGTCGAGAAAAACCTTTTCGGAACTGGCATTATTAACAGATCAAGTACTGAAGAAGTATTATATGCAAAATATTCGCAATAGAAAATAAATTGTTGATTAGGTATTGCTGTCTCATTTTTCTCGCTTGTCTACATCTTTGAAAACTCTCTTTTTTCTACATTTAGCGTTTTTCATCATTTCCCATCCTTCTCCTTATTTTTTCCTCCTTCTTTTCTTCCGCGTTTGGTGGTGGGGGGGGGGGGGTTTCCTCTTTCTCCCCTTGGATTCATCACTGTCTAGTAGTGATAACCATGATGTCACTTTCCAGTTCAATACCAGTCAATCTCAATCCTTTTTCAATCCTAAATGACATCATTATCATAGCAATCGGCTTGGAAAAATTTAGTAGTTGATTCATCATTCATACTTCATTTATTATGATAAATAAAAGCGAAATTCCTCGAATTTTGAAGGCAAATGAATGCGTTTCCATCCTTCATCGATTGATGTCAAATCATCAACGTAATGAGTTGAAACTCTGCACTCCAAAACCACTCATTAAAAATTTTGGACATTTCTGCCAAATAGATCACTAGAAAATATTAATCATTTCATGAATGAACATAGAATCAAACTGAAAAAGTGAAATGAGTTTTCCATGGTTATCGTACAATACAGATATGTATGGAACTGAACACCGATCGTTGATTCTCAACTTTGATGAGGTTGATACAGTGAAATAAACGTTTGATTTACAGTGGCTTGCCATTTTATCAAACTCAAAATCCCCATAATGGAATTTTACAGATTATCACACTCTCTTTGAAATGATTTATAATGTGTCTAAACTTTTATTTCTTACCATTAATATTGTCCTCATCAATATTATATTGTATATTCAATTGTGACTAGCATGATGATGTATTTACGCCGTGCTAAGGTACTTCTTCCACAATAACAAAAGTATGCACGCAATTCAGTTGCTAAAATTTCGTTTTCAACAGTTTGAAGCTTCAATAAGCGTGCCATAACACGGGATAATGTTGCCATCTCGTTAGTCACGTACCATAGATCAATTGAAATTTGCCAGTAACTTTTTTGAAATCTGCAAAAAATTAAGAATTCTTTGAAAAAAGTGACCACTTTATTAGTTATTCACCAAACTGGTACGTTCAATTATTCAATATAATAGCAGAAATTCTGTACGTTAAATTGAACGTATAATATTCGCAGTGGGTACAAATAATTTTTCCTGTTGATACCTTCGCTTGTTAATTGACTCGTATGCAGTAGCTTCTTCTCACAATCAAAAGTACACCTTATTCATAGAGAATACTGCATGAATATTACCCTTTACCCGGGGGGAAAAATATTCAAGTCGTATACGAGTTCTAGTGAAGGGAATTTCACAAAGGGAATAAACATATATGTTGGATCATAATATATAGAGGTATATAGGTAGGACACACTTTGTGCGAGACATGAGAATATTAAAGCTCATCATTACGCATATATGAGGAAAAATCTTGCAATTACCAAGCATTTTCCTCGCTTTATACAATTTGTCAAGGTACAAACAGGGTTTTCCAGACAGCATTACTACTTACCGCTGTATGATATGTTGGCACTGATGGAAAGGATGATACCCAGCAAACGATACAGCGAATAAATGAAATGGCTGGCATCGTGCTCCATCTGTGAAAATGAAAAACTTATTCAGGGAAATATTGAAAATGTAGTGTTGCAGAGCTGTTAGTTCACTCGGAAAATTAGAAAATGTTGTTAGCAAGGAAGAGAACTGGAATAAGTTAATGAGTGACGCAGGAAAGTAAAGAAGGAAAATGAAAAGCAGAAAAGAATTCCTACTAAGAAATACAACATCAAAACTGGAAATACTCCGTTTTAACATATCAAACTAGAAATTCATGTTGTCTTGATAATATATCCAGCCATGTACTAGAAATAAATATATAAATTATGACTGATTGGTTATTGAGTTAGTTATGAGAAATATTAAATTGGAAAGTAATCTATCAGATGCAGAAAATTACAAGTGATTTTCCAACAATATAGCAACATAATTTTTTTTCATTGAAGGTTAGCAGTTATTGAAGTTTTTTTGCTGTAAGAGAATTAAAATTGCAAAATAATATTTTCCAGCTGTAAAAAGGACATTAGGTTTCCGATTTTCTCCAACTCGATCAAAATACTTCCATAAAGTGAAGTTTACCTATGCAATCACTGAATCCACTCTGCATGATGTACTCTAGATTTCTAATTCAAAATCATGGATTGAAAACTGTACTTCAATTTCCATCTAGGCAACAACGTGTCACGGCAAGCGGTAAAAACTTTTGTCAAACGCCCAAAGGAGTAAGGCATAAGACTGAAAACTTGATTGGCATCTACTGCATCGTCATTAGATAAAATCTTCCCTCGAGCCACTTTCAATGAAATTCAAGTTCAAGTTTTTCATTCAAAAATCGAAAATCCTTCTATGAAGTATATTTAACTTTTTACTTTCAGAGCTCCATCTATGTTTTTTTATTCTTTTTAGTTAATTTAGGAGAAAGTCTTGAGCTAGCAAAGGAGAACCAGCAGTGTTGAAAAAACAACTGAAAACCGCAGATTATGAAATACAGAAAATCATAGATTACAACCTTAAACCAGACTGGAACTGTATAAGAAGTTGAAAATATGTTTCCTACTCATCTCAGTTAAGAACATCTGTGAGTGAAAACCTCACTACTCCCAACTTGACCCCTCATTTTTCAAGTGAGGTGGTCTAGAGTTGGGAAAGTGGGTCTTCGCCATTTTCAGTCACTTGACTAAGGAAAACTTTCAAGCGGCGGTAAGTTGAATGTTTATAAAAACATTTTGAAAACTTTGTGGAACGCTCTACTCCAAGGAACGTGTACTACTTTCAGAGCTAGGTAGCCATCGTCATCATAAATTCAAGTAATTAAATGATAAACGACTAGACAACGCGGTAATTTATAAGAAGATGAAGAAAAATGCAATTATTGTTAGAAGTGTAGAAAGTTATCCAGATAAAAGCTTGTATTTTATTTTGTTTCAAACTCCTAATAGCTTAAGGCTAAAATGTAGGTCAACTGAATTCAATTCATTGTTAGGTTTTTTATTGTATCCCTATTCGAACCTCGTTCAACAAAGTCAGTCCATCATACTTCCCATAAGGCTTTGCTTTCTAAACTGGTACAAAATTATTTTTTTAATAAAGGTAATTTTGCTAGAGAATCTCATCTGGCGAAGCAGGATAAAACCCAGGCAATCGCTGTTGGAAGTGTTTCAACTGAGCTTTCAAATACTACGTCATTGGAATCTTTTGAAGTCCCTGATTTTGGAAATACTGCACCTGTTGTAGGATTAAATAAATTGATAATTAGTAATCAGTAATGTATTACAAGTAATGTATTAGTAATAGATATTAATAAGATTTACTACAAAGGAATGCTAGAGCGGAATGTAACGAACTGCGACAATCCCTGTTTTATTCTCGATAAGATTACAGACAACTAAACTTTTAATTACTGCCATAAAATTGTCTATGTTTATAACTTTATACGACACACTTTTATTACCAGAAACGGTACTTTTCCGTTACATCGCAGCCAATAATGATTATTCACAACAAATAAATTACCATTCTAGTTTCCCGCCAATATTCTTAGTAACAAAAGCATGCTTCAAAATAAGCATGAGAGAATATTCGAGAAGGAATCAACAGAAACCAGTGATAAGAGATTTCTTGAAACATTCAACACGAGGCAGACTTCATATACAATCTTTAATCATCTATCAGTCGATAAATAGGTACGTCAATAAATTACTATTATCTATTCTTCACAATAGATAACAAACAGTGAGTGAAGATAGCCCACATAATCATTTATGCAATATAAATATATGTAAGTTTACGAAACATCAAAGTAACCTCAATCACGATGTCGACTATAATTTTTAAGTCTTGTGAACATATCGCAAAAAAATATAATTGGAAATATTATTTTTAACACAATAAACCAACACACAAACCGATAGCATAAGAGATTGAAGAAAGTCATTGATGAAACGAAAACATGACAGTGAATTTCAGGGTATCAGTTGTCAGTGACTGCCATGGGCTGCTTCTAGAACGTTCTGTGCTGGCGTTACTATCTCTGCCCTCCCAATGTCACTGGCATTCAGCTGGTACGACGGTTAGCATTGGTCTGAACAAGGGCGGTTCCAAGTATGGAAAGTTTGGTGAGTTACAAATTGGCTGGCATTTTTTAATCAAGATTGTGCCCTCCCAACTTTTCTCCTACCCCTACGCCAGTAATGGTTAAATGCTCAATTTTCACTAAATAATCGTTCATTTTTTGGAAAAAATGACAATGAAATTATGCTGTTATTTTAGAAACTTTCTGATCTTTTTTTCAATTTATTCGATCTATTTAACACACAAAAACAAAACAACAAAGCAAAGAAGTAAAAAATAACAAACAGACAATAATTACAAATAGGTGGCTCCATGGTGGGGTGTGCAGGAGAGCGAAACGTATCCAACTATGGCAAGGCCATGTTTTTAGGATAAGTGAAAAAAGGAGATGAGAAAGTAAGGGGAATAAATAATAAATAACAAGGAAAAAGCAAGCGACTCCACTCCACTCTTCACAAACACGGGTGTCAACAACATTGAACACGCTCTGGAATAAAACAGGCAAAAAACATTAGAAGTAAAAGAAATCCATATGGTCACAGATCAAGATTGAAAAAGTAATTACCCAAAACCCAATTTTTAATTTCCAGTTAAGCTTTCCTAGTAATCCTCAGATTCAAAATCAAATGCTCCGGCAATTGGTTTATGATTTTGGTACTTACATATATCAGCTGCCTCCTAATACTTTCTACTTAATAATTATTTATAATATATTTTGTACTTGTAGGTCTCAAACTGTAGTGGCTCAATAAAGTATTTGGAGCAATAGGGAAGTCACTCTGAATTATAGCTAATTACATTTTTCACATATAGTTGTCTTATTGTCATCACATAAAATTCACTGAAAAACAAGCTTGTAAGATATAATCTAGGTTTATTCAAAATACTTTTTATTATAAATTTTTGAGACAAATAATTCACTCAAATGATTGTTATAACAGCCCGCCCCTCCCCATACAGTTATGCCATATTGTGATAAAGACTGTGCCAACGCATAATTTACAACTCATAAGACTGTGCAACATTTTGAGTAGATTCCATTTTTAGTATTTTATGAACTTGGTAAAATTAAAAAGACAGATATCTCATTTTATTACAAAAATATTTAATATGAATATCCCATTTCAAGTGCTCATCAATTATAACTCCCAGGTATTAAGCATGTGTCACTTTGTCTATAGTAGGACAGCCACAAAATTTAGAGTCCAAATTACATCCAAAGTGAATTTTCAAAGTGATATCA
Organism: Conomelus anceps; assembly: GCA_948455865.1. Classification (NCBI taxonomy): domain Eukaryota; kingdom Metazoa; phylum Arthropoda; class Insecta; order Hemiptera; family Delphacidae; genus Conomelus; species Conomelus anceps. The sequence goes on from OX418216.1 coordinate 100,344,721, forward strand.
CTATCAGGAGTTCCCGTTCTATTTAATGAAAAAGTTATGTATTTAGTTTTATTCAAATCTAGTTACTAATCCCTCTCCCCGGGACCAACTTTGGTAGTAAGTAGCTCAGAAATTCTCTGAAATATGCAAGAATATTTTTTGGAAATTGAGCGATTATTTAACAAATATTACGCAAAAATAGGTTTGCTGGCTCAATTGTATAAATGTTTTCTTCTTTGGGGTCCAGGAACTAGAAGGTCAAGGAGGAAGATGATCACAATATTACAGAGATATACTTATTGTAGCTGATATCGTTGGATCGTTGGATGTTTACTAACCAATTCCAGCTAGTCACTGGTATACAACGCGATGGCCGTGTTCGCTTGGCTGACGTACGTAAATAACAGGATGCGTCTGCAATCAGAATGCACCAGTGTCCACACTGGACGTTATATTGGTAATAGCAACGCAGAGATAATATTAGCATAACGTCAATCACGGTGACAACGGTGAAGAAGCCAAGCCCTCTGGGATGATTTACTGTATATCTATTATTATATTAGCCAACTGTTTCAGGTGAAATCAAATTTATAGAGTGGATGGTTGTGGCTGGGGTGGGGCAAAGAGGCAGGCGTGATGATGGAGTTCTGCTCTCACCGGGAAATTAACTGAATTGCATTTTGTTACGGAAATATTATCATAACCTTGATGGTATGGGTTTCGTGGTGACTGGTGCATTAAAATGTTTTCCACATTCAAAACTTTGACGAGATTCTTTGTTATGATATTTTAATCTCTGTAACGGATGAGTTTGAATTGTAGGCTTGTAGGCGTGACATGCATGTCGTTCTTAAAATACAATCAAAACTCATCAGAACAAGAAACATTCTACAACGAATTATTTTGACTTTTGGTATGGTCCTATACGAAAATACATATAAAATACATTTTCTTTGTAGTGGTGAAGGTGAAAAAGTGGAAGATACCCATAATGGATTAACATCCGAAACTAATATCTCACTATTTTTAATAAATTTGGTTGTGACAACCTCGTCTTATTATTCATTATATAAAATACACATGCTACTCTATACCATGAGAAACACTCTCAATAATTTGGTTCTATTTCCACACAGTTCTTATGAAGATTTATGTCTACTGCATTCCTAGGAAAAAACAATAGGTGTCAGCCCCCATTTCTCACAATTTCAAATTCTATTGATAACGATTCAGATAAAATTAGATTTATTATTTCCTTCAAACAAACATTATCTTCATCAAGGTTGTATTAATCTACATGAAATTCTTATTTTATTTATTTATTCTTTTTCAACTGAAAAACACAATAAAAAATTATTGATTTGATATTCCATTTTTGTATTAAATAAATTATTAAAAATTGTCAATTCTAATAGGCATTTATTAAAAAAGTCAAAAAACTGCCTTGGACATTACAAATCTTCAAT